>QVTF01022252.1:460000-560838 GCA_003573665.1 Oxygymnocypris stewartii
ATTTTTTATCATTTTTGTTTTAAGAAATAAAGTCAGATAACTAGATATAAATCTGCAACTGCAAAAAAAATATTAATTTATAATTTTACATCTATTTTTAGGTTAAAGGGGCAAATGGCCTATGTGCAATATGTAATATGTAATGCAATATGTATTTTTTTGGCTTGAGTCAGTGGTCAGCAACCAGTCAATACTCCTGGTCAATTAAAAAGCTATTACTCTTAAATTATTCATATTTTTTATATTATATATTGTAGACACTAATAAAATGTTGCTACTCAGTGAGTGACTGACCCGCGGCTTGTCTGGCCTTTGGCAGGAAGTGAACCCTGTTCCACCCTGTCTAGGATGTGTGCCATGAATCCTGTCTTCACACTGCTGTGGGTCACAGAAGGAGACTTTGACACATGCTATTAGCCTACATGCTTCTCTGTAATCTTAATATACTACAGCTCACCGAGCACAAAGCTCTTCATCAGATGTGTCTAAACTTCAGCTCTCTCGAACTGAAAAGCCTCAGAACGATGGGGATGAGACTGGCAATGCTGTTGATTTCCTTAAGTCTTTTTCAGTATTTGGGTTAGATCATTTCTGTACTGATATTCAACATATTGTGAGTTTCTCAGACAGCTGAGCCTGCCAGAGAACTCCTGCCGGAGGAGCTTCATCCTGGAGGCATGCATGCTATAGAAATGTGTGGATTTGCTTGTACGCTTAAGTATTGGACTTAATATGGCAAGTTTTTATCTTGACACAAAAGTGATAAAAGAATTGAACAGGATCCTGTAATTGTGCTTATGGGATTCATGGGAGCCTAAAGAGATTCTGGCTCTTTGAAAGAGTTTGAATAAGAAATAAAAGGATGCCGGGGTCCTGCTGACAGTGACCTCTCTGGCAGATTGTTTCTGGCTTAAGCCCATCTTCTCTCCAGGCCTCAGACTGTCTCTCTTTCTAACCACCTGGACTCTTTTGACGAGTATGATGGTCAGGTTGAAGGGCGTTTTTAATAGTTCACTGCATCTCTCTTGTTTTTTGTGTACTCTCCTCCTTTGTGTCTTTACATTCACATACAGTAAGTGTTGAATAATTATTTACTGAACTGCATTTTTAAATAATGCTCTAGTAGTTCAGCGGTTTCAATACAGAGTAGCTTTTCCTATTATAATCTGTTTTTTCCGACAAGTAGCAGTGTAGCTACTTGTTAAATTGCTTTTTTGCCATATATAGAAATCAGTATATAGCCAGTTTTTTTATTGTAAAAAGTTCATTATGTAATATATTCAGTGCATTTTCTCCTCAGATATATCTGTTATTGGGTTTTCAAGCTTTCTTTGTGGTATTTAGTGTACATTTATGTTCAAATGCTGTTAAATGCTTTGAATTGTTGTTTTGTCAGAAAATACTATTATGAATGGAGCTAAATACTGTTTATTGTTGTATGTGTCAATAGTTGTAATGCAGTTAGCTACCTTTTTAGTTCAGTAGGTTGTTGCTAACATGACTATAGTTAAAAAACATAAGGTGTTGTCACATTTGCGGTTGCTTGGTGGAAGTTGGTGGAATATACCTAAAATGGCGAAAACAACACTAATAACATGAATCACGTGAATTATAACCTATACCACATTTTCAAACATTTTTATCAGAAATCAGTTTATAGTTTGGTTATGTCTTACCTTGTTCTCTTTTACAGTTAAAGCAGAAGCTTTGTGTTCATTTGTGTTGTGTTCACAACTCATTGTGGCTTTTGATTTGATTGGCTGCCCCAGTCATTTTGACATCGACAAGTGAAGCCACACCTCGTTGTCCAGCATATTTCATGTTACAATCAGTTTAAACCCTTCTTGGCTGAATGACATGAAGAGGTGGCATGTATTTTCTTCCCCTAGGGAAGATGAGGTACTTTAAACCTATGCAGCAGATGGTTTGTGTGCGGATATTTGATAATGATCACACCAGTGTGATGAAAATATTTCGCACTTGATCCAACTCTCATTTTTCCATCTGTTTAGTACATTTCACACTGACAGAGCACATACAGTTTGTAACATCTGATTAATCGAACAACAAACCACAAGAGCAGAATGCTGGAAAAGCATTATTTCAGACTCATTGTGTTCAGTAGAGCAGAGAGAGCAAGGCTCCAACCAATGATTCTAAAATTGTACGTTTTCCTTATAATAAAGGATCCTACTACCGAGACCACCTGAGGCATGTGAATTACAGTGCCACAGCTGCTCATTTACATAATGACTCTAAGATCAACTATTCCAACTAGATTTTATCTGTAGGGAAGAGTTTGTTACTGACCTCCAGTCAGTGTGGAGAGACTGTCAGTTTCATGAAAGCAAGATTTGACTGATGTACCAGAGGAGTTAACGTCTGCTATCAGACCTCGGTGGTTTGTATAACAGCCCTGTCCTCCATTTTGGAGTACGGTGCCCCGTAAAGGGAGCAGATTATCCTTTTCTTCCTGGTTTGGAGGTTTGCATGGTGTTGTGTAGGTGTGGTGATGCGCTGATGCCACATTCATCTGTAAGAGGGCCATTGGCTCCAGGGAATGTTAGCGTCAACTGCAAATGTAGGCCAGCTGAAAACCTCCACGCATGCACAGCCCACGCTTGCATTTCTCGTGACCACAGGAAGAACATAGTACACACTCAAAAGTGTGTATTTTAAGTGTGAGTCTCCCTACAAATTGTGGATGAGTGGGACTTTGAGGAGTGCTTTTTGGATGGTCAGTGCGGCCTCCTAAATGTCCTAGTAATGTCGAGTAAGTTTCTTAATAAGCTTTTCTTTTATTTTCACAGGTCACACAGCGCATCTAAAAGTGTGTAAGTAAATCAGTAGGGACCTGGGACAGGAGGGGTCAGCCAATTGGAGGAGAGAGATGTGGACGCAGGAGCGGTGGGCGGCACTGGCAGTGTTGTCAATAATATTGCCGCTGTTAAAGGTGGCGGCTCCAATCGAAGTCCCACTGGACCGTAAGTCATCATTGAAATTATATGAAATTTAAATATTGCAAATATATATATATATATAAATTCAAAAATATTATTAAAATATAAAATTTGTATTGAAATAAAACAATGTTTTTATAGTACATTACAGAGAATTACAATCCCATCCCCCATCACACAGACACACACATATTCAGACCTCCATAGTGTGCCACTTCAACTCGCAACATAAATTATATACTCTGCACTAATGCGTGTTTTTGATGAGGTTTTTTAAACCTGTAATGGGGTTATTGTTCTGCCTTTTTGCATTAAATCATAGGCGTGATATCAATATACAATTTTGACATATATTTTCATGTGAGTATGAAGTTTTCGAACAAGCTTTCATAAACAGGTATCAGATTGTCCATCAGTGTTGTGACAAAATAATTAACTGCACAAAATATAATCTCAGTGATCTCATGATCACTTGGCAGTCAATAATTCCACATTAGAACAATTAGTCAGCTAAGCAAATTAAAAAAATATGTGGTTTTGCACATTCCTATTGCTATAAGCTGTGCTCTTTATTACGGTCATACTATTTATACAATGTAATAAATGAGGAAAATCCATTGTATCTGAACTGCAATTTAAACAAAGAAACCAAAAAATTAACTCCGCCTTCTGCTGTCTTACTGTATTTGTTTTACTCCTCCATTTTTTTCCGTTTCCTTCTAATAATAGTCATCCAGGTTTGGCTTACACTCTTATGAAAAATGATTTGAAAGCTCATACAGAGCGAGACACCCCAGCGGCGCTCAGTGCTCACCAGCTTTAACAATAGAAAGAGATTCAACCTGACCAGGGGCTGTCAGCACCTCCCCAGCTCCCCTTCTCCGCCTGTATTCCCAAGACGCCATCTTTCTCTTTTTCTCATTTTCCCATATTCTGGCATACCGTCTTTTGCATCATCTCTCCCCCCTTTTTCTCCAGCTTTCACTATAGGCCCGTCTGTGTGAATCGCTATTGATCTGTGTAGAATAGATAGAGAAGATTGGAGCACTGATCCTGTCCCTGAGAACTTCATAATACCCCTCTGACCTCTTGACCTCTCTGAATGGATTCAGCAGCAGGGGCTACTGGGAAATGACAAGCATCTGATCACACTATTAGCAACTATGTTGTGTCTTCTTTTGTATGCTTATACTCCATATTACACGCACCATCAAAAGCATTTGAAAGACCAAGGACCCTTGTTTGGATAGAGAGACAGAGCAGTTACATACATACATTTATATACATATGGTATAAAATTGAGTTTATTATAACAGATTAATGATTTATTTACTTTGATGTTAAAAGACAGTACATGTACGCTACAGTTCAAATGTTTGGGGTCAGAAAAAGTATTTCATCGTTTTGAAAGTAATCATTATTATGATAAAAAATGCAGTAAAATAGTAATATAATATAATTTTTATATGATTTATTCACATATATATATATACACAGATAAAAATATTATTTCAATTTACTATTGGTTGGTAATTTATTTACTATTTTAATATACTTTAAAACATAATTTATTCCTGTGATGCAAAGCTGAATGTTTTACATCATTACTCCAGTCTTCAGTGTCACATGATCCTTCAGAAATTATTTTTATATGCTGATTTATTATCAATATTGGAAACAGTTTGTACTGCTTAATATTGTTTTGGAATGATGAAAATTCAGATTTGCATCACATTAAATAAATAATATTTTACAGTATATTAAAATGGAAAACCATTCCTTTGAATTTTTATAATATTTCAGTTTATTCTGTATTTTTGATCAAATAAATGAATGCATGTGTGTGTGTGTGTGTGTGTGTGTGTGTGTGTGTGTGTGTGTGTGTGTGTGTGTGTGTGTTTAACAGTATTTTCTGTATGTAGGTGGGACATTTAAGCATTTACAGTAACTTAATTTTAGATTTGGTTTAAGCTAATATGAACAAATGGGTTATAATCATACAAATAATCGTCAGACCCCCTGCAGAACACCCTTGATCTAAAAGATGAATTGAACATGAGATGTGAGACGTAGCATCTCTACATTATCTCCCTAATGATCCTTCACTCCCAATATCACCCCCTCCCCAAATGTGATTTCTATTGACGAGGGTTGTCATCGGCTCCCAGCTGACCTTACACATGCGCTCACACACACTAACACATATGTTGCTCATGACATCCCATCCTCGTGTGACCTTGCTTATGTGCTATGATTGATGTCAGATGATGAATGGCACAGAGCCAGAGATGCACCTGTCACTATCCGATGGAAAGCACAACAGACACATGGGTGTTTTCTATAACCTGAAGATGAAGGTCATATTACTTTAATTAGCTAAGCACGATCACAAGCCATTTTTGACTCTTCTGAGAACATGCATCACATTGATTGCTCTTATTATCGAATACGAGAAACCCCCCGCAAGGCCTGTCACTTGAACAAACTGACAAAGACAGTCGAAGATTAAATATGCTGCCATACGGGGAAGATAAATGCACCGATTAGGATTTGCATGTGACAGTGATGTGTTTTTGATATGATGTTTTTTCTGTCTTAAAATATATCTCCCCTCCCCCCCCCCCCCCCCCCCCCTTTCTTTGTTATTTTCTCTCTGCTTCATTTATCTGGTGTCCCATTAACAGGTAAGTGTATTTCTTTGGTTGCTATATTTGGTGTTAATATATTAAAGTAGACTTAGTGTTGTGTTTATAACTGTAACAATCATATTTCAGAGTTTAGCAGCCATTAACTAAAATAATGTTTTGTCTTGTCTTATAACACTAGTTTAGTAGCCTTTTTAATATATTAATGTAAATGTTTTAATTATTGTCGTCATAGCCATGTTTCCTCACTCTCTGTTAACTATTCACACAATTGAACTCTTTTTCTCTTCATCCGCCCCTCTTGGAACTAACAGCAATGATCCAGCAAGATCGTAAGTGCTTCATTAACACGGATTAACTTGTTCATTAAATCAGCGGCTGGTTTTAATAGAGCTTACAACAAAACGTATCACATCTGAAATCTAAAGAACAGAGTTATTACTACATTAATGTTACAATTAGGACCAATGCAGGCCAAAAAAACATTGAAAAGACCCTCAAACGCAGTCTCAAGAGAGCTCACAGAAGTTCACTGTGCTACTCTAGATAACTTATACAGTCTATCATTTATTAAAGCTGATTAATATTCTAATGTAAGCCCAAGAGCATGTCTTCTTGGCAGGCCATGTCTTTGAAGGGAAGGATTACTTCAGGCCATGCCAGAATACAATTCTGAGCCAGCTACAAGTAGAGTAGAGCAGTCAGGACTCTTGTGGCTAAAAGCCATGAACCAAACAAGTAGCGACAAGGTGAAGCACAGCACTACAAACTTTGATTTTAAGTAATAAAATAAAATAAACATTTCCTTGGAATCAGCCGAAAAGACAAAGTTCCCAGACTGTGTACTTAACTGCTTTGATTAGAGAAATACCTACAATCCCATGAAGCACAATGAAGGACACAATTGATTCAAAACATATTAGTGGATGAATACATAAATAATACAACAAATAATACAATTATTGATAATCTATATAGAATGGCTTCCAGTGTAAAATCTGTGGCTCTGCAGCGACCCCTAACAGGAGCAGCCGAGAAAGAGAGAGACATGTTCAGAAACAATATATTTTATATTTATTACAAAATATGTATTTGTTGTTTGAGAATCTAGGGAAACTGACATTCGCAGTGCTTCATGTGAGTGGGTGAGCACTAAAACTATTTTGTTGTGATCTGCTTGTCACAATTTTCTGATTGGTGGACATTTCTCTACTGAATCATGGGTAATGTAGTTCTCAACAGAAATTCCACTGTTTAACATGATTATTTAGAAACGTTGATATGATGCTTCAACAAAAGCATATACCAGCAATGTAGCTCACAGTATAAGTAAAAACTCTGTATTTTACAGTGCGTGCACTGCATGTACAGTGTATTTACCCAAGAAAGTAATGGTATTATAAGGTAAATACATGGGGTAGGGTTAGATTTAGGGTAGGTTCAGGGTTAGTACCTAGTTATTATTGTAAAAACTATAAAAAGTACATAGTATGTACACGAGGAACAGGACTGTAAAATAAAGTGATACCAAACTATCTTTAAAGGTTCATAACTTATTCTGAAAAATCAATTCCCTTATGGAGAAAATTATTGGTATCTTTAATTCCAGAACCCAGCTGTTGCGCAAAATGTATATTATATAATGGATAGCCCTGGACGCTATTTTAGCTTGCCTGCTGAAGTAAAAGCAATAATAGCTATATATAGCTTTTCAGTGTCCGTTAAATGTTGTTTGTTGCCTTCCTTTACATCCTCCAATCTTATTGCTAATATATATTTAGTAAACAAACACACAAGGAGCTAATTAAATGTATCATATACATATGCAATTAACAAAGAATGAGTGATTTGATGTATGTCTGTCAGTCAAAATTTTGTCTGTCTGTGCTAATTGTGTCTATTTTTTTATGTTACCCGGAAAGTGAACAGAATTTTTCAAGAGATGCAGAGCTTGCATATATGTATACATAGCATTGAGTTCAGTGTTCCTTCTCGATGCTGGTGAGATAAGACTGTCTCTTTGTCCCTCCCTCCACAGTCAAACAGCCCCCTACCATTGTGAAGCAGTCACTAAAGGACTACATTGTGGACCCCAGAGATAACATTATCATTGAATGCGAGGCCAAGGGGACTCCAGTGCCAACGTGAGAATGGATGAAACCTTTTTGTCTTTGTGCCATCTCGTCCTGCTCGTCCTTTTTGTCATCTCTCACCACTTTTAAATTTCCAGTTTGTCAGCAAAGTCCTACTGTATACGTCTACTTTCACGTCACTTCTCTGTCTCTCATTCTTCCGCTTCTGTCGCTGTCTAATTAAACCTGACATCCATTAGTCTCGGCACGACAAAGACCAGCACATTTTTGTGAGAGTGACACTCAATGCCTCAACCTGACAGTGGCACTGGCAGCTTTGTCCACCCTCCCTCCCTCGTGTACCCTTCTCATGCCATCAGATATGCAGGGGCGCTCACTCTGGCTCCGGTCCCTTGTTTGTGAAAAGCAGGCCTGACCAGCTCAACACAGTGTGGCCATTCAGAGTGCCTGTTTTTGTTTGGTGGTCTGTTGGGCTTTACAAACCTTCCACTCAGGCCGGTCCGCAAAAAACATTGTGGTATAATAATACACTTAGTTTAGTGTTCGCGCTCACAGAATATTCAGTAGGTTAGTAGATGGCACCCGTCTCAACTCCAAGCAAGTTTTTAGTCTCAATCAGAAAGATTTAGCAACAGATTTTTTCTTTAAATTCGGACATGCATCCAAATTAATCGGATTATTGAAAAAAAAATCAATCAGGACTTGGCTTTTAAAGAGAAAGACAGGCTTATTAGCACAAAATGATTGGAGTAGTCGACCATATGTCATTTCAACAGAAGATCGAAAGAAAAACACGCTTTAAAAAAAAATGATTTGTATAAACTGATGAATTGTTTAAAATCAGATCAGTAACGTGCATTTAGAAAATAGATTTCATTGATTTAGAAAATAGCAGAATTTCCATCTCATGCCATCTTTGGCTTGTTAGTCATGTCTTTGTTATCAGTTTGTTGTGTGTGTAAATCCCCTTATTAAAAGGCTCCAACAAGGAGAACCTATTACATACCCAGCATCAAGTTGGCTCACGTCCTATTTGTATCTGGTCTGTGCAGGTTTCAGTGGCGGAGGAATGGGAAGTTCTTTAACGTCGGTAAGGACCCGCGGGTGACCATGCGGAGTCGTTCCGGAACACTGGATATCAGAAGCAGCGGGAAACCAGAAGATTATGAAGGAGAGTACCAGTGCTTCTCCTCCAATGACTTTGGCACAGCGATATCCAACAAAATCCTACTACGAGTGTCAAGTGAGGGCTGGTTTACTGTAATGTCAAAGCACAACATACACACAACAACATGCTAATTGTCTGTAAAGAAATAGCTTACCCAAATTGTTAACTATTTCATCATTCACTCAACATCATGTTGTCATGTTATGTTACCCATATAACTTTTGTTCTTCTGTGGAGATATGATTTTATCATTAAAACAAACAAAAGCTATAAAATAAGTTCATGTGACTTACACTACAGCATATTTTAAGACTTCTGAAGTCATACAATATTACAAAGGTTTTTTAGTGCCACAAAAAAATAAGTCACAATACTTTTGAAAATAAAGTCAAAAGTATGAGAATAAAATCATAGAATTGAGAGAATGAAATTGTAATATTTTACAAAGTTGTAACAACACGAGAATAAAGTCATTGTGAAATTAGATTAAAGTTGTAATATTTTAAGAATAAAGTTAATATTTCAATACTTTTGACTTTTTGAAATATTACAACTTAAATATCACAGTTCTATGGCTTTAGTCTTGTAATCTTATTTATAAAAAAATTTGGCTCTAAAACACTGTCAGACTGAAAATTAAAGCTATAGTTGACCCTAAAATAATATAATGTATTTATTAAATTTATTCTTTATGTTGTTTCAAACCCGCATGACTTTCATTATTCCATGGTGCACAAAAGAAGTTGTTGTCCAAATAAGTTGCGATATATTTCAAGTCTTCAGAACAGACCGATAATCTTCCTCTCAACCTTAGCTCTCATATTTAATCTGTTTCATAATTTTTTTAATTTTACACAATGCAATTGCTTCCCAACAAGTATGACAGTGTAATTTGATATCATTGCCATTAAAAATGGCATCATTTGAATCCTCAGTCTAAAATGTAGGTGTGTTCTTAAACAAAATTTCAGTATGCCTTTAGAAAACTTTAGATATGGTGTCATATGGACTATTTTATGATATATTTATGGAGTTTTATTATAGATTTGGTTACAAAAAAGAAAAGAAAAGAAAGTCATACAGGTTTGAAACAACATCAAAGTGACATTTTTTAGTGACCTATCCCATTAAAAGTAAAATGCATATAGAAAGCATTATAAAAACAACATTATCTCTCATAGATTGAATTATGTCATATTCCCTAATCTGGTAAACTTGTCTCCATTGCTCAGAGTCTCCGCTGTGGCCGAAGGAGGTTCTGGAGCCGGTGGTTATGCGTGAGGGGGAATCACTCGTCCTGCCCTGCAACCCTCCTCCTGGTCTCCCCCCTCCTGAAACCTTCTGGATGGACAGCTGTGAGTGTTGCTCATCACTTCCTGCGATTGATTGCATCTCATAATCGTATAACCCTCCTCTCATTGCTTTGTCATTTAGTCATCACCAACATGCTCTCTTTTACCTCTCCCCTCTCACTTCCCCCTACTTCCTGTCTCTCTCTCAATCATGCAGTCTGTGTCCTCTGCACAGCAGTGTCCGTTACTGCATTAGTGCTGAGCTAGTGCATGCATGCGAATCTGCACTACCTGACAAACAGCCGAGGGAGCAGAAACAAGCACAGCACTGAGACATTTCAAAAGAGCCCGAATCACGCAGCATAGACACACTACAAAGCACTGATCAGACATCTTGACTCTGTCATCAGTACAGTCACAAACGGCTCTTTTGTAATATAAGCCAAATAATAAGTTGTTTTAAACCAATTCACTTTTAATAGGTTTTTGTAACAATGAGCCAGTATTAATTAGTTGATAATTATTTGGCATATATTATGACCAATAACCTATAAAGGATGATTAAAATGATTAGAATTCTATACTATTTAGTCTAAATATATTACAAATAAAACTCTAAGAACTTAATTGCTTAACATGCTACAAAATTTTAAAAATGGATATCCATTCTATAGATTTGATAAAATTTACATTTAACAATGCAATTAAATCATTAGTACTTGTTTCAAATATTAATAATTAGAGATATAATTAAAATATAGGAAATGAGCATGCACAGGTACTCTAATTGATACGATACGTTCCTAAGCATCCCTATATTGCAAAGACAACTAACTTCACCTTTCATATACTTCTTACTGCTTTGCACACTACGTAATATTCATTACTAGAATGTAATTTAATAAATCACATTGTTGATTAGTGTCTTCATCTCACACTCTTCCTCACTGCTCCTTCCCTTGAGTGAGACATTTACTGATCCTGTGATGTTTCAGGTTAGAAGATGATAACCATGCTTCTGTGATTCCCACACTTATCTTGAGCATCATTTCTTCTGCGCTGTTGGCTATTGCATGTCAAATTAAGTTTGAGTCTGGATTCTCTTTTTTTCTTCACAGCCATTATGCCCATAATACAGGACAAGAGGGTGTCAATGGGTTTGAATGGTGACTTGTTCTTCTCCAATGTTCTGGCTAAAGATGCCAACACTGACTACAGCTGCAACGCTCGCTTCGAGTTCACACACACCATTCAACAAAAGAACCCATACACCCTTAAAGTGCTAACAAGTGAGTGGTAATTTCCTCAGGATCACTTGTTATCTTTGATTTGATGTAACTGAAATGTTGCTGTACTGCTGTTCAAGGTATATGTGAATGATGTGGTCCATCTAGTGGTGAGGATGTAGTATTGATGGGGACATTTATCTGTGATAGTTGTCTTTTTGCACTTTAATTTGGAGACTCTTCGTTGATTCCTATCACAGTCTCTCAATAAGAGGCTTGAAGGACTGTCCATCTTCCATTTTCATCCAGAAATGTTCTGTTCTTCTCAGTTGTAATTGAGTGTATTTTTTTCTGTTTTGGGATGTTAATTAAACTGCCATTTATTCACAGAGGAACCATATAATGACACGTTTCTCAACTCCACTGATCTGTATGGTGGTGAGTTCCACACAAAGCTAGCCTTTTATCTGTATGCTTCTGTAAAACCACTAACTGAATTAGCGCTGCTGTTTCTAACCACATACAGCAGAGGAAATGTAGCGATAGTGTGTCTGCTATATATCAGAATGATATACATTGTGTACATATGATATAGATTGTAAAGAAAGATGTTCCACATAGTATTTATAGACTGTAGAACTTACCACTTAATGCTTTGGTTACTTACCTTGATTTGTAATAC
This sequence comes from Oxygymnocypris stewartii, assembly GCA_003573665.1. Taxonomy (NCBI): domain Eukaryota; kingdom Metazoa; phylum Chordata; class Actinopteri; order Cypriniformes; family Cyprinidae; genus Oxygymnocypris; species Oxygymnocypris stewartii. The sequence goes on from QVTF01022252.1 coordinate 472,067, forward strand.
ATCAGTCTAAGCAGTTTTAGTGTCAGGTAAATTCTACCAGGGTTTGAAGAAACAGTATTCAAATTTCAATTGTAATTGCTTTAATTATCCCAATCACATTGGATAGATATGGAAATGGTTGTAAGGAGATTAGGCAAGAGGTGCTCATTAATATTTAATACAACTTTAATCCAATGATAACCATGAGCAAATCCGCACATATGTATCCACGGATATGGTCTATGGGTGCAACTGAGTAAACGAAGAAAATAGGTTAAAATTCAAACCTTGCTACAAACAAGTTTGGGTCATATATTTAACAATTTATTAATCCCTCAAATATTTGTTTCAGAAATGTAATTTATATATTATATTATATATTGTATTATATTATATATATACGTAAATATTTCATATTTGTATTATTTAAATTCTATGAATTAGAATAAATGTTCCAAAAAACCAGCAAAGAATTAATTTAAATACATTTTATTTATTTAATTGTATTTGTTGTATTTATTAATTTAAAGAGAGGCAGGGTGATTTTAAGGTTTAATATGACCCAGGCATGTTCATGATGGATTTTGAGATTCACCCAAATATCCATATGACAGTATTGTCAGGATCAGTGTTCTCTGACAGAGATTTTTTTTAAAGTCATCTTGTCTCTTGAATCGTTTGTATAGTCTCCACCAGGGCATTGTGGGGTAGCACTGACAGGGAACTGGCACTGCTGTCACCACAGACACACGTGACAGTGGCGTGAAACATGTGTCTCTGGCAGCTTCATAGTTTAATCTCCTAGACGCTGTCCTCCCACTTAATGTCTCCAACAAAGGCTGTTGTCACTCCTTCTCCTATAGAGCACTGCTCGAGATGCTAATAGCTGAGAGCTAATCTTACTGCTAGATATACATTACAATAGAGACTAATACTGCCATGCTCATCAAGTCTTCCTCAGGGAGAGGATTGTCTGTCTTTACATAACCAGGATTTTTTTGTCTAACCATCTGTCATTACAGTTATGATTCTTATGTTATTTATGCATTTATGTATCTATGCAAAGATTTCTAATTATTTAACATCAATAACATAAAGCATATATATTTTAGAAATAACCATTCAGAAAGTTTGAGGTCACTAATCATTTTTAAAGAACTAATGCTTTTATTCATTATGGGGCATCAAATGTGAGAATAAAGACATTTATGAAGTTTAGGCTTTGGTGTTACAAAGTATTTCTATTAAAACAATTATATTCTTTTGAATTTTGTATTAATCAAGAATCCTGAAAAAAAATCTTGATCATGATTTTAGTCAAGCAACTGTTTTAACATTGATAATAATAAGAAATGCTTCTTGAGCACCAAATAAATATTTTAGAATTATTTCTGAAAAATCATGTGGCACTGAAGACTGGAGTAAATTAATCTTTGACATCACTGGAATAAATAAAAAACATTAATGTATAAAATATAAACTGTTATTTGAAATTCTACTAATACTTCTAAACTGGTTATATATAACATGCAACCAGTGTTTGTAAGTCTTACCACTGCTAACGTGCCTTTGTGTGTGTGTGACTCTTGAGCACAAAACCAGTCTTAAGTCGCTGGGGTATATTTGTAGCAATAGCCAATAATAGATAATAATAATAATAATAGATTTTTCTTTTATGCCAAAAATCATTAGGATATTAAGTAAAGAGCATGTTCCAATTAAGAAATTTTGTCAATTTCCTACTGTAAATATATATAAAAAAATAATTTTGATTAGTAATGTGCATTGCTAAGAACTTAATTTGGACATCTTTAAAGGCATTTTTTTCCCTATCCTAACAAACCATATATCAATGGAAAAGCTTATTTATTCAGCTTTCAGATGATGCATATATCTCAATTTCGAAAAGAATGAGCCTTATTACTGGTTTTGTGGTCCAGGGTCACATATAGAATTTGCAATTTGAATATAACAATAATCCATGCAGTTTTAAATAGCTCCTCAAACCAGTCTCTTGCTGTGCATGTTAACAATTTTCTCTTTTTTTGTCCACAGCACGTAATGTACCAGAAACCCAGCCTACATTTCTGTCTCCAAAGGGCTTGTCCAGCTCCAAAACAGTGCTCCGAGGGGAACAGCTTCTTCTGGAGTGTATAGCAGCTGGAATGTAAGTTATTTAGTGCAATTTATATAATGCTATAGTACTTATTAGTATAGAATTAGCTTTTATTTGCATATTTTCTGTTTTCATTTGAACTTAGTTATATGGTTTAGTACTTTAAATGTGTGCTTTTGTTATTCTAGAATTTTGTTAACATTTCTTTTTAGCTTTATCTTTATTTTGTATTCAGTTTTAGCAATTTTGGTGCTTCAGATTTATTTCACTTACTGAAAACTATTTTTAATAAAGTTAAAATCCCCCTGCAGTCACTAATTGCATCTCTTAAAACTCATGTTTGGTAATAAAATAATTGAAAATAATTTCTTTGTGTAATGGCTTGAATGTAACTTTACACCCTTACTTCATTCAGTATACACAGATCCATGAATATGCTAACTAGTCCTCCACTCAATCACACAAGCTCAGACCTGCTCCACTTTCACTCAATTAACTGATAGGACTAATACAATAATCATATGAAAACATCGCCCAGCACGTTGACAGGATTGGTTAAATGTGTATGACGGTAGGAAATTGGGCAGTTTCAAACCACATTTGCCTTTTACTAGGCCACAGTTTAAAGGAAAAAATGCTCAGGTTGGGTGGTAATTGATGAATTTAACAAGCACAACGCTGGGGAATACAGCATATTAAGTTACCAAAATATAAATCAGTTGAAATATTAGTTATTAGATTTCTCAGTTACAATTAAGTGTTGTTCTGTTATTTTTTCCAGCCCATCTCCTAATATTAATTGGATTAAAAAAGGAGCAGAACTCCCGTCCAAAAAAGTCAAGATTGACAACTTTGGTAAAACGTTACGCCTCCTCAACGTGTCGGAGGAGGACTCTGGTGACTATATCTGCATGGCCAGCAACAAAATAGGAAGCATTCGCCATTCTGTTGAAGTCCAGGTCAAAGGTGAGCCATAGAGTAAAGACATTTGCTGGATCTTGTTCGTGAGATATATGCTGTTTCTTTTTCATTTTAAGATCTCTTTATTGCTCTGCACAGCTGCTCCCTATTGGCTAGATAAGCCCACCAATCTGGTGCTTGCCCCTGATGAGAATGGACGATTAGTGTGTCGTGCCAGAGGGAACCCTAAACCCACTATTCAATGGCTGGTGAATGGGGAACCTATTGAAAGTGAGTACTTGCTCACTTGCTTTTCTGACGTTAACAGTTTTAATCAGAACACAAAGGAGTTATGCATCTGTTTTTTCTGCTTATTGTGTTACTTCAGGTTCACTGCCAAACCCAAACAGACAAGTTATTGGTGATACAATCCTGTTCCATTCAGTCCAGATAGGCAGCAGCGCAGTTTACCAATGTAACGCCTCCAATGAACATGGTTATCTATTGGCCAATGCATTTGTCAACATCCTGGGTAAGAAGCGATGTCAATCATTTAAAACAAGTTCAGAGAGGTCACAAGATTGTGATATATTAATGTTGTTTTCTTCTTAGACATGGCACCACGGATCCTAGGTCCAAAGAACCAGCTGATCAAAGTCACTGAAAACAACAAGACCTTCCTTGACTGCCCTTTCTTTGGCTCTCCGTTCCCTTTACTGCGCTGGTGAGCCTACGTTCCATTGTTTGAAAAAATAAACTGTTCAAGGTTTTTTTTTTTTTTAAATAGGTCTCTTATGCTCACCAAGGCTGTATTTATTTAATAAAATAAAATAAAATTACATAGCAATACCTAGTAATATTATGAACAATTATTACAGTTTTAAATAGCTGTTTTCCATTTGAACATGTTTTAAAATGTATTTCATTGCTGCAAAGGCTAAGCAACATTTTCAGCATCACTCCAATCTTGTCACATGATTCTTCCGAAATCATTCTAATATGCTAAATTTACTGCTCAAACTTTTTTTTTTAAATTATCTTAGGATTTGATGCTTTATGTTTTTGTGGAACTGTGACATTTTTTCATTGACTTTCATTGATTAATTTAATGCATCTTTACAGTACAATATTACTTTCTTAAAAAAAAGCTTACTGACCAAAATGTGTTGTGTATTAGAATAAAAATGTCATGAATATTGTACATGTGTGTTCAGGTTTAAGAATGGCCTAGGTAGTGGTCTGGATGGTGGTCAGTACAAGTTGTACAACAACGGTACTTTGGAGATTAAACAAGCCCGGCCAGAAGACCAAGGCACATACACTTGTGTTGCTAGTAACATTCTGGGCCAGATGGAGAATCAGGTGCGCCTGGAGGTTAAAGGTGAGACCAGAAACATTAATCACTAAATCTTTTTGTTTGTTTTTTAAAGCACACATTACATTATTATTCATGAATGCCTTCATTTACTCGGTGTGTGTGTGTTGTGCTTCATTTCAGAGCCCACAAGAATAGTGCGGGCACCTGAACATGTCACTCAGGCCAAAGGAACCACGGTTCGATTTGATTGTCGAGTTAAACATGATCCTTCCCTTCCTGCTACGGTCACATGGCTAAAAGATGACAAGCCTCTAAGCTTAAGCTGGATGTAATGTCATATAACAAAAACCACACAATATAATCATAATTCGATTGTGCACAATTTTTTACTGTTATATACCACATTTACTTTCAGCATTCCTTCTTCTAAAAAAGTTCAAATTCATGCACTACTGCTTTTTAAAGAATTGTCTTACAGTAAAACAGAAATCATTCAGAAAAATGTATCATCATTATGAAAACAGATCTGATGCCTAATATTTGGGGGAAACTACGATTTTTTTCCCGAATTCTTTGATGAATAGAAAGTTCAAAAGAACAGCATTTGTTTGTAATAATGTTTTTAGCGATCAAAAAGTATTTACTGTCACTGTGGTTTAATTGAACGCACCCTTGCTAAATAAAAGTATACATTTCTTTCAAAAAAGCTTTTTGAATGGTAGTGTATGTCCTGTACTTGACGTCTAATTCCTGTGTTTTAGTGGTCGCTTCAGAAAGGATGATGAGACCTTGACTATTTACAATGTCCATCCAGAAGATGCAGGAACCTACACATGCACTGCCAGAACTGAGATAGATGAGAAGTCTGCCTCAGCTCGCCTCACAGTTACAGGTGCACACACATTCACATATATCCTACAATACATCGAAATTAAGTAGATATGGACATGTGGGACAGGCATATCCAGAGGATAATAAATTGCCTTTTACACTTTTTATAACTTATAGATCTGTCGCTCTTAACAGCACTTCCCACAGCTTAATAGTTTGCATGAATATTACTACTGTTGTGCTTCCTTTTTTAGCTATTCTGCTTTTCTCTGATTATATTTATCTACTAATAGCTTTACTAACTATTGACCTTTGACCTTTACCTCATAGAGGATGACCTCTCGTCTGCCTTGAATCGTAGTGCCTCTGCAGGTAACCCATCTAAGGCAGTTATTTCTAATGTCAATTAAAGCCTCTAACAGTCTATCTCTGTTTTTAATTCTTACTCTAACATGCTTAGAATAATTGTCTAAGTTAAGATGGTTAATTAGTATATTGTTCTCTTCTAGGTCGACCCGAATCCCCTCAGGATCTTGAGCTCTCGGACCCTTCAGCACGTAGTGTTAGACTCACCTGGGTGCCTGGGAATGAAAACAACAGTCCTGTTACACGTAAGTTTAGAGTAGAGAGTCTAATGTCTTTAAAGACCAAATTTCAGTGAATGAACTTTGTCTTCACTACTTTTTCGATGCTCTTGTGTGTCTTTGTTTTAAAGACACAAGTCACATTGATCAGTCAAGTAAATATGACCTATAAAAAAAGATCCAGTTGTCACATCTGACATCAACCGGTGTAATAATGTTATGCTTAAAAGAAATGTCAGTAAGTCTTTTTGGTGAATAGAATCAAATGCATTGAGTAATTTGATTCTTTTTGAGATTGACTCTTAGCAATTTTACCTAAAGATAATTTTATCTTCAATATCATGCACCTTTGAGTTTCCTTCTCTATGAAGGTTTATTGACCAACAGCAGGAATTGATGCATTTAAACTCTTTATTTTAAAGATACTTTTTTCCCGTTTTGTCTTCTTGCATTACTACAGAGTTCCTTGTCCAGTTTGAAGAGGACAGATGGGAGCCGGGGAAGTGGCAGAACCTGTCTATATTTGATGGTAACCTAAACTCAGTTAACCTGCAACTGTCACCCTTTGTCAACTACCAGTTCAGAGTGATTGCAATCAATGCTGTGGGCCAGAGTCAACCCAGCCTTCCCTCTGCACGCTATCAGACCAGCGGAGCCAGTAAGAGATCAGCAATATATAAATAAATATATATAAGCCCTGACAGAAATGTGTTAGAGAGTGTTCTTAAACAGTCATTTAGTAACATATAATGATTTGTTTCAGCTCCTGATGTTGTGCCGAGTGGCCTTAAAGGCTGGGGAAGCAAGAAGAACAACATGGAGATAACATGGCAGGTAAAATGAACCATGTATATTGAAATATATACGTAGATACATTTTGAAAACAAAAAAACAAAAAAACAAACAGATGTGACATGTGAGCTGATCTATCTGTACATTTCACAGGCACTTAAGAACACAGAAAGGAATGGGCCAAACCTTCGATACATGGTCTCATGGAGAAGGGAGGACACTGAGGATGAGTGGAATAACATAACCACAACCAAAACGAAGCACATTATTCATAATACAGACACCTATGTCCCGTATGAGATCAAAATACAGGCCATCAATGAATTTGGACACAGTTCTGAGTCAAGCATAGTCATTGGTTACTCTGGGGAAGACAGTGAGTACTAACATTGCATATTTAATTACACTTTTGTGGTTTATTTTGTACTTATACTGTTTTTTCCCCCTTCAGAACCATCCGCTGCACCAACAGAACTCAGGGTGTCGAAGATCAACAGCACCAAAGTAAATGTTCACTGGGTGCCTGTGTACCCCAGCAATGTGAACGGAGAGTTTAAAGAGTACAAGGTGAGTGACCAAACATCTGCCTGACACAAAAACATTTGACTTATTTGCTACCACTACTAATTCAGTATTCATATCGTATTCTCAGTTGTACTACTGGCGGGAGGCCAGCCTTATTAAGGGCCTGAAAGTGAACAAGACAAAGTTGCATAAAGGCTTCTTCACCATGGCAGAACAGCCCTCTGGCATCCTGACAGAGCTTTTTCCATATAGCAAATATAAGATGTACATGGTGGTGGCTAATAGAGAATATGAGGGACCACAAAGCAACTCTGTGGAGTTCTACACCAAGGAGGGAGGTAGGATTCACCATACTGTACTTTAGTGGTGTAGCTTAGCTACAATCAGACGTGAAATATGTAACGTTTGTATCCAAAATCAGACTATAAACAGCTTTCATAATCCTTTCATAGAGCCAGGGGCTCCAAAGTACTTTAGGATTCAGAGACACACAGACGTGGTCCACCTGAAGTGGGACAAGCCCCTAGAGCCAAACGGTGTCCTGATAGGATACACACTTCAATACCACACAGGTGAGCTCACCGTACACAAAGAGAAACCAATGAGTCTGTAAACACACAGAAACTTTAAGTCCTCATGTGAAGTTTGTCTTTACGAGTTGGGAAGTCATAATTATGACATCAGATACATTTAAATCACTTTGATCAGAGCAAGATACATTTTCTACAAAAAAATACAGCAAGATTTTTAACTCTGTGTATCAGGTGTGTTTTTGCTTTGTTTTTATTCAGTTTATAAAGATACAGTGCTTTCATTGTGTTATACATACAACTTGGCTAGTTTTATTTTAAATGAAAAAAATATAAATTTTCATACATTTTTACATTTTTACAATTTTTCTGACTGAAACGGCCACAACTTTTCCACAAATATCGTAATTACTAGTTACAAGCACATAAAATATATTTACGAGTGGAAAACTCATAATTCTAGATCATGCACATGTTGTTTATGCTCATTTGAAACATGGCAGAAACACAGATGGTGGTGTACTATAATATATAGCTATACTATAATATATAGCTATACTATAATATAGATTATTTTATGTTATGTATGGATGTCTGTATCTCTATATATTGTTGCGATCGGAGCGAGGAAAGCAAGTCTTTAGTGAATGCTGCAAAGTTAATCACTCAACTTTAATGTTTTATCTTATATACTGTAAAAATGCAATGTATAAATATTGATAGGAAGTGTTATGATTCTATTTAAAATGCTTGACACTTTTAAATAACATATGCCGAGTTTACCAGATGCACTTGAAAACAACACAAATCAAGTTTCCCACTCATAATAATGACGTTGTGGTGGCGTTCATGTGCAATCAACTTATAAATGCAGTCTTTCCAACATGACTTGAATTTTGCACAGTGCAAGCACTGCTGAAATACCAAATGTTCTTCATGAAGTGTAAAGAACTGGCACACATATTCATTACGTTCTGCTTGTATGATTCCAGTGAACGGGACACAGGCGGGAGAGAGGAAGGTCCAGAGTTTTCCACACAACGTGACGGAGTACATCATGAATCTGCCTAACCGCTTCACGCGGTTCAAGTTCTACCTTGCAGCTCGCACACAAGTCGGAGCAGGAGAAGTGTATGCCGTGGAGTCACCACATTTCGCTAATGAAGGTCAGCAAGCGAGTCGTCTCACTCTGTGTTCTGTAGGCTGTTAGTGAATCTGAGAGCAGAATCATTGGATGTTCCTGTCTGTGCTCCACCCTGTCGTTCTCTTTCTTTCTAATAATACTTTTCTGTCTCCTTCACACTGTTGTTTCTCGATGCTTTGTGGTGTCTTTAACTCAGTCTGTTTCTCTCGTAACGGCTTGATTTCTTCTTTGACTTGATCTCACCTGTCTCCCCTCTTCTCCTCCTGTCTTTCCTGTGGTGTTGACTGAAGGCACCGCAGATACTGACTCTACAGTTGTAGGTAATGCGGGAATGGACTGCCTGCTAGACTGCCTGCCTGTCTAACTCTTGCCCTGCTCTGTCTCTGCTTCAGCCTCTGTCTTTCTCTCAAATTCTGTCTGTCTTTAAATAGTAACAGTGCAGCTGAGTACTTAGTCAATGTCACTCGAGATTCCTACACTGGGGAAAGGTTCAGAAACAATTTTGACTTATAAAGTTCTAAAGTGAATTTCACAAATAAATTGCACAGAATCAGCAAGAAACATTTTAAATTAAACATAACATTGTGAAATACACTGACTTAAACTGTACTTCTTGTATAATGTACTCAAATAATATTTTTGTTTACAATTTCGAACACTGTAGTTAAACTATGAGTGTGTGTGTGTGTGTGTGTGTGTGTGTGTGTGTGTGTGTGTGTGTGTGTGTGTGTGTTTAATTAAAGGTGAAGTGGATATATTATTATTCTTTTTTTAAATACCAACTGTAATTCTAAAATACTACAACTTGTTTTCAGAAGTTTATTGAATTATATTTAATTGAAAACAATGTATTAATTTTATATTTATAAGAATTTATTTTAAATAATTATTTTGTATCTGAAATGATTCAGTAAAAATTTGGTCAAAAGTTGTCTTGCATACATTTGTTTCTCAAGCCAATTTATAGTTTCTAAAAGTTATTTTTACTGGAAAAAATACTAAGGGGAGTATCTGAAAGTTGTTTAAATTTGAATTTGAAATGAGTTTGGTTCCCTTTAGGAATTGCACACTTCACCTTTAACTCTATATTTCCCTGATGAAAAACACTGCTCAGCTGCACTTGTCAATAAATGCCTGTCCCTATCCATCTCTTTGTCGGCCTGCCGTCATCTGTCACTGTGTGCTTTCAGGGATGGGCTCTTGCACTTTTGTGAAGTCACTGAATCTGCTCTCAGTGTAGATGATTAGAGTTTTACCTCTTTAAGATGCTGGTAAGATGCAGTTGTGCCTGAAGCGCCACACAAATAAGATAAAGTCATATTTGGCTCTGATGTCATTTGTGATTTATTGATTGACACCTTATCCCTGATGGCACCTTGCTACTTTATCCCTGACATCCCTTCCTACCACATGCCTTGCTTGGGATATCCTAGCATGCTCCTATCATCATTTTAGATTCAAATCTAGCCAGGAGCCAGACTGAACCACTTGTTGTTCGAGTTCAGAAAATAGAGACCTCTAGTGGTGATGTTTGATACAGATGTTTGTGTTAAGGGAAGGGAAGTTAATGTTCAGATAACAGAAGAAAAAATCTAATACTGTATGGACATTTGTGAAGAGAATGCTGTTATGGAAGAGACTCACTATGGCAAGCCAATTTATGTTATTGATACCAATTTCTTAAAACTGGTTGAACTGTAGACTAGTTAAATGCTGTGGATGAAAATTGCATCCATTGACCATTGATCCTTTGATAGCACTGAAATTGTATTCTTCTTTTTCTCTGGTGGGAATAAAGGGCAAAGTGTCAAGAATACTAAATTAATATAAATTTGTATTGGAGGATAGAAGTTGTTTCATTAGCCCATTGATTATTGAATTGTACATTACCTGTTTTAGATTTAGAATTTGCAAATAGTCCGAGAGGAGCAGTCTGTGTGTTATTTGTGTAAATTACTACTTTTCCGTCACCTCTTTCAAAGTGGATTCAAATTCAAAATTATGATTAATATCCCCAAAATGTTAAATCTATCAGTATTGTCATAGTTAATTAATGCTGTTAACATGCAAGACTATGCTTTCCAAAAGTGGCAGAATTTTTTGTTTTCAATCATGAAAATTATGCTGTGCAAATCTTACAACAAAAACAGCCTGTGTTGAGGGGAAATTCCATGTTTCATGCTAATGTATGGATGAGCTGCTTATGGAACGGTACTAATGGAGTGATGATTTTTGGCTTTGAATCCATTCATGACAAAAATGGCATAATAGTAAGTTAGTGTATTAGTAAAGTAATTATGAGCTGTTTTTTTATGTGTCTCCAGTAACTCCTTCAAACTGTATGTGTAGCTTGTGCATATGCTGGTCAAATGCCAAACATGAAAGTTAGTATTAGATAAGGCAAAGCTGCAGATAATAAGTCTTGTGCTGCTTAGTTATTAAAAAAGAGTGAATCAGCTTGCCATTATTCACAGACTGTTGCTTTGGCAATGCACGCCTCCGCTTCTGCTTGTGCCACCTTCATTTCTCTTTTGTCAAAGGCTTTTTGTGTCAGATGGAGACATACAGGTAAGAGTGCACTAAGTTACGGCTGATTGGCTGTGTTGATCCTAAACCACATCCCTGTGCAAAAGACTCACATCCATTAGCATGTCTTGGTCTGGCAAAACTTGATGTCACCAAGTGCTCCGAGTCTCTCAGACACTCTCTGTCTGACTTAACCTTTGCCAGCATATTTATGGATTGCTCTCACTTTTCAGTTTTGCCTTTCAAGTTGACTGCTTATATAGTTTTTGTTATGGAGTCAGTTAATGGTACTCAAAGCAGTGTTGTTTTCAAGGTAAAAGTTCTAATGGCTTTCCACTGATTTTCTCTTTTTGTATTGACAGCTCTACAAAGTTTGTTTGTTAAATCCCATTAGATATGATTGTCTAGTTGTTGCAAAATGTCAGCAAGATCTGAGAATATTGTAGCATTTTGCACAGCTTTAGCACAGAGCTTTGTAGTGACCCTGTTTTTCCCCTTGGTGGTGCACAACAATCAATGTTTAGAGAACCTCTATGCAACCATTTCAATGGGATGGCGCGCCGATATTCATGCTCATAAATATATTCCAAAGTTGTAAGCATGAATATTTCAAAAGATGTTTGAGAAGTAATACAACTAAATAAACAATGCAAGCATTACAAAATATTGGCATCCTAAAAATGCAAATAATGTTCAAGGCATGACATACAACCCTGGTATTCAGATGTCTGTCATGACCCAGGAAATTCTTACAAATTCTATTCAATTCTTACAAATGCATATTCTATATACACTACCAATGAAAGGTCTTGATAAGATTTCTTTTTAATTTTTTGAAAAGTCTCTTATGCTTGCAAAGGCTTCGACTGTTTTAGCTAAATACAGTCAAAACAGTAAAATAGTGAAATGTTTTTACAATTTAAATTGTATTTATTTATGATATTTCAAATGAATTATGGTATCGAAATAAAATATCAAATTATTGCCAAAATCATACTAATATGCTGATTTGATGCTTAATATTATACATCTTAACATATAAATGTTGTTACTTTCACTTTTATTGATTTTAATGCCTCCATGCTTAATGCATAAAAGCTTTAAAACAAATTTGACTGGTAGTGTGTCTATATATCTATACATGCATACTGTACATATATATAAATACATTCGAATACAATATTACAAAAGTGAAGAAATTTTGTTTTCATATAGTTAATTCGCAGTGTGTAGATTACAGTAGTATGCCAGTATTCCATTTGGAGCATAGCCGCTCTCTTTAACTGAATACGTTTTGGAAAAAGGGAACTGTGGGAATTCCATTTAAGTAACTCATTCTGTGTCTCATTTCTGTTTTCTCGCTTCTCTTTGTCTCTCTTGTGCTTAATCCTGAAACCTCCACCTAAACTTCTCTGTGTTCTTCCTCTCAGCCGTTAACTTTACGGATGCCTTGATGTTCGAAACTCCACCCCCTCCCCCTCCCCCTCCCCTCTCCACTGACCCAATCCCAATACTTACCCCAGAACCAGCCACACCAGCCCCTACAACTGCAGCTCCGCCCAAACCTACTACAACCACTACTACAACTACTACCACCACTACTACAACAGCTTCCACTCCGGTTCTTCCTGTTCGGCCCATGTCTCCTAAAACAGTGGATTGGAAAATGCTGGGTATCTGATAGTGACGCAGTGTGCATTGGAAATGCCCACAGTATAGATTAATTCAATCAAATCAGTGTGTCCTCTTGTTTAGATGACATTTATTATGTATGACTGACTCGGTTAGTGGACCATTTAGGACAGGGCATGATTGATGTCCTCCCTGTTCCCTCTCGGACACACAACACTCAGATTATGCAGAATTAGTATTGACATTTGCTTTACTAATAGTCTTGTTGCATTAGAAAATGAAATGCATGCTCTGTAAACTATGAGATATTTAGAAGAAAAAGTTAGAAATGAAATTGGTAATATTGCTAACATTTTCTAGTTTTAAAGACCCCATGAAAGTTTTTGTGTTGATGTATGTAAAGTGACAGTATTTACAGGTGGGACATACAGTGCAGGGGAAAGTATTTTTGTTTTTCTTTGCATATTTGTCACACTTAAAAAATTCAAATCACAAAACACATTTTAATATTACACAAAACAACCCAAGTAAATACAAAATGCAGTTTTGAAATGATGAATTAATTTATTAAGGGAAAAAAGCTTTCCAAACCTGCCTGGCACAACATGAAAAAGTAATTGCCCCCCTAAATCTAATAACTGGTTGTGCCAACCTTTGCAGCAACAACTGCAATCAAGCGTTTGCTAAAACTGGCAATGAGTGTTTCACATCGCTGTGGAGGAAATTTTGCCCTCTCTTCTTTGCAGAATTGTTTTAATTCAGCCACATTAGAGGGTTTTTGAGCATGAATGGACTGTTTAAGGTTATGCCACAGCATCTCAATCAGATTTAAGTCTGGACTTTAACTTGGCCACTCCAAAACCTTAATTTAGTTTTTCTTGAGCCATTCAGAGGTGGACTTGCTGGTGTGTTTGGGATCCTTGTACTGCTACATAACCCAAGTGTGCTTGAGCTTGATGTCACAAGCTGATGGCCAGAGATTCTCCTTAAGGATATTCTGATAGAGTGCATGGTTTCATCAATTACGGCAAGTCGTCTAGGTCCTGAAGCTGCAAAGCACACTACCTCCACCATGTTTGACTATTGGTATGATCCTTTTATGAAATGCTGTGTTGGTTTTACATCATATGTAACTAGACACACATCTTCCAAAAAGTTTTGGACTTTTGTCAGCATCAGTCCACAGAATATTTGCCCAAAAGTCTTGGGGATAATCAAGATATTTTTTGCCAAATGTGAAACGAGCCTTTGTGTTCTTTTTAGTCAGCAATGGCCTTTGCCTCGGAACTCTCCCAGGGATGCCGTTTTTGTCCAGTCTCTTTCTTATTGTTGAGTCGTGAACACTGGCCTTAATTGAGGCCTGCAGTTCTTTAGATGTTGTTCTGGGTTCTTTTGTGACCTCCTGGATGAGTTGTCGTTGCGCTCTTGGAGTAATTTGGTAGCCCAGCGACTTTGGTATGGGCCAGGTTCACCACCACTGTTACAAGTTTTCTCCATTTGTGGAGAATGGCTCTGACCGTGGTTCTTTGGACTCCCAAAGCTGTAGAAATGTCTTCATAACCCTTTCCAGACTGATACATGTCCACTATTTTGTTTCTCATCTGTTTTTGAATTTCTTTAGATCGCGGCATGATGTGTTGCTCTTTAAGCATGCTTCACTTTGTCAGACAGGTTCTATTTAAGTGATTTCTTGATTCAACAGGTCTGGCAGTAATCAGGCCTGGGTGTGGCTAGTGAAATTTAACACAGCTTTCTAAAATAATGTGGTTAATCATAGTTCTTTCATGATTTAACAGGAGGGGGCAATTCATTTTTCACATAGAGCCAAGTAGGTTTGGACAGCTTTTTTCCCTTAATAAATGAAATCATAATTTAAAAACAGCATTTTGTATTTACTTGCATTATCTTTGTGTAATATAAAAATGTGTTTGATGATCTGAATCTTTTAAGTGTGACAAATACTGTATGCAAAAATAAAAAATAAACAGGAAGAGGGCAAAAACATTTTCACGGCACTGTAGCTATGCTTTTAATAGCCAATTAGCTGAAACCAATATCTGCTGTGAACCATGAAACTACGATGTGCTACTTACTATTGCTAGCAGGTGGTATAAAGGCCCCAATATATCCTTTCTAAAATGCAACAATATACTGTTTTCATACATTGACGCTACCCATGCTGCTGAAAGTGGTGTTTAGACAAATATTCAAATATATGCTGCGTGCTATAATCTCAATAATATAACTTTATTTATAAAAGTATTTACCAGTAAGTGCAAACATTTCCAGAAATTTCACTTTGGGGAACCAAACTACCAAAACAAATTCCAAACAAACTTAATTTTGACCAGATCTAGTTTGACTAGACGTCACACCTGTTCATTCTTCGTTTTTGCTTGAGGTATATTGAGCTATATTGAAGTGGTGTTTTATGCATCACTATATTATTGATAATGGACAGTAAGTTAATGTGACCATTTAGGGAATATTTTCATTCTAGAGAGCGTTTTATTCGACAAAAATTTAGATGTGCCCCCGTAGCTCTGGATTATATATTTTTGGTCCATTTGTCCAAGAGATCATATATTATTTTGTCAACTATACTAAGCATATAGATGACTTCAAAGCTAAGTAATCTATATTATCTAAAAGATACATAAGTCAAATTTAGGTTTCATGGGGTCTTTATGTTTAAGCCTATGTACCAGTGTTTGTATCAGAAAATATTTAAGTGTACTCCTCTCCCACCTGTTCTGCATAGCCCCGAATGTAAAGATCTGGAATCTGACCGTGGATGCTAACAATGACTATGCTAACGTCAGCTGGAAGCACAACTTCTCCGTTGACAGCAGCGAGTTTGTGCTAGAGTTCACACTGGACAGTAAGAGCCAGATGCACCTATTGAGAGCTTATAAAGGGAACACTAGATTTTACTGGGCCTGCTGGAGACCCAAATCTTCCTCTCGTAATGTTTAATTGGGCCTCATTTATATGGCTAATTTGCAAAACATCACCATAAACATTACAGGGAGCTCAGGTTTATTTGAAAGGGAGGTATTGTAAGTGTTGTTTGAATTGTCCAGCATTTATGATATCTCCCTGTGATTCTCTGTAATGTTTTTTTGTCCACAGTATTTGTTTAGCTTGTTAACTTGTGTTTTAACACCAAACTGAGGCGTTGCTCCAGCATGTTACTCAATAATATTTATCTAACTGCAATACTGCGTTGTGCTTTGTGACATCAGCAGTCATGCATGTCCCCTTTAGAAAGCTCTAGTTCTCACTGGTGGCTTAGAACAGGGAGAGATTTGACTAAATCTATGAGGGGGAGAGACGCCTTGAGACTGAAAAAAAGAATTGACCGAGACCTGCTCTAATTGGGCCACGGAGAACTTTGGTCTGTAAAGCAGTGATTTTGAGGCACCCAACAGTCCACTCTTATTATTTCAAGTACTGCAATCAATTCAGTTTTTTGACAGTTTTGTCTTTTTTTTTAAACAGTAAAAATATATTACAAAAATTGTTGTACATTTACGTATAAGAGTTGTTCTCAGAAAATATGCTGCACAAATATATATAATTTGTTTACAGTATATTATATATACATTTGAAATATTATGTTAGATATTAATTAAATATAATAAATATTTAGTTTTCTTGTTTTTTACTAAATATCGTTAGCTTTATGTTTAAAACAAAACGGCACATTATATTATTAAGCTTATATTATATTATATAATATAGTTTTTTTGTAGAATTGATCACAGCATGGAAATGATACATGCAATACATAACTAGTGTATATTTCTCTACCAAAGTCTCTCTCTCTCATTCGCTTTCTTGCTCTCTCTCGCTTGCACCTTCACCCTTGAGCTATCTGTCCAGCTCATCAGATGTGATTGCTAACTCCATCCTTACCTCAGCCCTTGGCTTCTCAGCTGCACTTGTTGTCTGGCTGCCCACAGCTGCTTGGCTTATTGTTCATATTGGCCACCATTGTCCCATTCCATGATTAGATTATGCCAGCAAGCCTGCCACATCTGATTGATACCTCTTGGGCTTTGTTTTATTTTCTTTGGTGGAAACATTTCAGAAACAGATAATGATGAGATGAATTTTTCCTACCAAAGGACTCTCCAAAGAGGAGAGTCAGAGTAACATATTTAACCTTGAAGCATGTTGTACAGTACATCCTGATGCAATATCCCACCAAGTCGGTGAAAATGTGCTGTAGCTGAAGGGATCTGGGTTTCATCCAAGAGGTGCATCAAGGTGGACTCAGTGTTTTTCACTAAGGAGTACTGCATTATTATAGGATCAAATTACATCAGGAATACACACACATTCTCCAAAAGTACTTCCCATGTAGACTAACTATTTCATTATATAACACTCCCTCTTCCTCATCCTGTCACCATGTCTTGTCAAGATTGTGGCAGCTGCATGCATTGTGTGAGGCATGGTGTGTAACAATGTCTTACTATCTGTAGAAGCTCCTCAGCCCTTATGAGATGTTTTGTTGATCTTAAAGCAGGGTATTGAGACATTTAAAAAGTTACCAGCCCATTTTGTGCATGTATTATGGGAATATGTACATGTACATGTACATTGCTTCTGATGCAGAGGTAGGGAATAACTTGGCTTTGTAAATGAAGATGTTGTTATCATTTACTTACCCTCATGTCGTTCCGAACCTGTCTGAGTTTCTTATGCTGAACAAAGATACTTTGAAGAATATTGATAACCAAACAGTTGATGGTCCCCATTGACTACGTATATACAGGTTTGGAACAACAGGAGGGTGAGTAAATGATGACAACTATTCCCATATGATGACTAATTCCTTAAAAGACTTACATAAATGTTCCTGAAGGAAAATATCAGTGCTTGCAGGGCTGCAATAAATATTGGTTCAATATCAACTATCACCTGATACTGGGTATTTAATTGTTCATACTTAATTCCCTATTTTTACATTCCCTTTGTCAGCATCTAACAATCACTTGGTTAAGTTGTTATCACAACTAATCACTTAGTTCATTTTTAAAAGCACTAATAATTTAATACCTGTTGATGTCATCTTTGGCAAATATCAGAATAAATATACTTTTTTACTGAAATTATAAAGTTGTAATGCCTAAAATGTTTTAGTTTATTTTTATTTAGACAATATAGTATCTTTTTTCAATAACGGTCACTTATTGGTTATTGGCCATAACAAAAATAATACTTGTCTTATTGTTATCAGTCAGAATAGTTTTGGCCTTTGTTTATACAATAATTAAATGCTCTATCAGAGCTGTTTTGCTGTTGTAAAGACGACTATAGAGAGTTAAATAGATGCAAGAAGAAATGTCATAAATGTGTTAATTGTTTATACAAAATAACATTCATCAGTTCCAGAAGTGTAATACTCAGAACAAACCCTAGCCAGAATGTTTGTGGAATATCTGTTCCTGTGAGCACTGAAATTAAAGTTTTTTGAAAGCATTAATAAATGGGAATTGTCTAAAAGGGATAAGTACTTTCCAGCTCGTAGCTTCATCTTGTAGATCTTGTAGCACTTTAAGGCTCTGTAATTGAATTTTGATATGCATATTATATAATCCAATGGCTGCTTGCTTCAAAAGCTGTTGTATATGATCTGCATTAAAGGGATCTGCATCAAACTCATGCCAACCCATAAGTTACACAGTGCATGATGATTTCATTTAGGTTTCTTATCAACATCATATAACCTCACTGAGTCATCATGCCCACCTTTTGACAATGCCACTGGGATGTGTCTCTCCACTTCTCGCCTTCCTCGGAGATGAGATACGGTCTATGGGTAATTGAGACAAGGTGCACCTCCCTCCACTCTAGACCGGAGTTCATTATAGCAAACCCAGTGTGAGATATCAAGCGGCAACTTCACATCAAAGCTTTTAAGAGGCGTCACTGAAGCAAATTATGCACCTATTACACCAATGCCAGACTTTGATTTGTGCTGAGTGAAGATATTCCAGTATTTTCGCTCCCAGCCTACTTTTATATACAAACTTACTTAAGAAATATCACACCGAACAGAGAAGAATCTTGAATTTAGAGTGGATAAGGATGCAGCACGTTTCCTCAATTGACAAACATGACCTGCTATCTTCATTTTGGTCAGTTTAGTTTGGGCTTGGTTTGATGGGCACCTCTCTTGTGTCTCCTCCTGAAGGTAATGAGTCGATGAAAAGCATACAAGTAAACCACCAGCCTCCCATTAAGCTGGCTGGGCTGGTGGCCGGGGCCAAGTATCGGTTGCGGGTGTATTCCCATGAGCACAACTCCATCAGCAGCAACTATGTCACGTTCGAGACAGGCAGAGGTGAGGGGTGGCCAAGACACAAGGGAGAAAGAAAGGGCAAACTGTATTTTGTCATATTTACTGATGGGTAATTGGTACTGTAACTTGTAAAGCATGGTGCTAGCGACGCCAAGGGCATGGGTTCATTGCAGGGAACAAAAAGTATTTTGTGAATTTGTTATTGATGATCATTTGTTCAAAGCTTCAGATGCATTAGCAAACTTCTTTTCCAGCAGGATGCATATATGCCTCAGGTGGTGCGAGCAAGATGAAATCTCACAGCATTTTGTGAAAGAACACGCTCAATAAGATATTGATCCCTCTGATGATAAGGATCCCTGAGCCGTGTAAATGCCATTTTAGGTGGGATGTTTACTCTGTTTTTCTGTATAGAAGATTGAGCTCATAATTTAAGTCCAAACCATCAGCTTTATTGTTTGTTCCTCTCGCTGATAGATCCCTCTGTGACTTTCCACATATAAATGGCACTATTATTAGGCATTATATTATATTATATCAGAGTAGACTCGAATGCCTGTTGTTTTAAAATTAAGTGTTCGACAAGCACATAAGATGCAATGTTCAAAAGTCTGGGTTCAGTAAAAAAAAGTTTAAAGAAATTGGTAACACTTTAGAATAGGGAACACATATTCATTATTAAGAGTTTTACCTCAAAAACAACTAATTTGCTGCTTATTAATAGTTAGTAAGGTAGATGTTAAGTTTAGGTATGGGGTATGATTAAGTGATCCAAAATATGGCCATGCAGTGATGCAGAAAAAAATACATTATATGTGCTTTGTGAATACTAATAAACATGCTAGTAATATGCATTGCTAATAAGGACCTATAGTTAATAGTGAGAATTGGCCCTTAAAATAAACTGTTACCAAGAAATGGTTAGTTTTATTTACCAAGGATGCAATAAATTGTTCAATTGTTGCAGTAAAGATATTTAAATAAATATTTATAACTTAAATTAAATATAATGTACATTTATAATTTTCAAAAGACTTCTATTTTGAATAAATTTCCATTTATCAAAAAAATCATGAAAAATATGTATCATGGTTTCCACAAAACAAATATTAAGCAGCACAACTGTTTACAACAGTTAACTGATTATAATTATAGAATTTCTTGAGCACCAAATCAGCAAATGATCCTGATGTCTGAAAGATCATGTGACACTGAAGACTGTAGTAATGGCTTCTGAAAATGTAGCGTTGCCATCACGGAAATAAATTACATTTTACAATATATTAAAACATGTTTAAATCATTTTTATATCATTATTTAAAAATACAGAGCCCACAGTTCTGTAATGTAGTATATATCCAAATACCTTTCAATAGAGAACTGAAAAAAAAAGATTGTCCATTCTCTAGAATCACTTTATAATATTAGGAGAGACTAAAATGTTTCGCAAGATGCATCTATTTAAAATAGTTTTTTTGTTGTTTTTTTTAAACCGGGAGTATTTGATGATGCGGTTACACCGAGCTTTACTCAGGTTCTGTTTTCATCAGATAACTCTTCATGGAGAGAGCGCCCTGTTCTCTGTTATTATCAGGATGGGTAATTCAAATCTAGATCTGCAGTTCTCACCACTAATGTGTTTTTGATAAAGGATGGCTGTCAAGTGACTCCTACCATGTTGCAGAAAGTCAGTGAGATTTATTAGGGTATCCATTTGGTGTTCGTGTGTTCAGCTGTTCTCCAGACTTGATAAATCATGCAGGAAGAGAACAAGCTTAATGTGTAAAATGATCTGTGGGAGTTGATTTCTGCCATTCTTGCTTATGGGTATATCGTTACAAAACTTAAACATTTTATTCTGTACCCCTCTTTTTCTCCCCCCTCTCTGTGTGCATGTTTGGTTGTTAACAGCCTACAAGGAGCAAGAAGACATTGCTACTCAGGGCTGGTTCATTGGGCTGATGTGTGCCGTCGCTCTATTGGTTCTCATCCTGCTCATTGTTTGTTTCATCAAGAGGAGTCGTGGAGGAAAATATCCAGGTAAAATGCAGCAAATGCACAGCCACATTAACCTAGGGTTATTTATTTATGATATGTAAATTAATCTTTTTTATCAACTGTTTTACATATGTTTATTTTTATTTTTTTTCTAGTGAGAGAAAAGAAAGACCTCACCTTAGATGATGTTGACCATAAAGACCAAGATGGTTCATTTGACTATCAGTAAGTTTGCACTTTTGATCACTTCTACCATAAAAGTAAGCTGTTTCTTCCATAAACAGCTATTCGGGTTCATATGAAGGGAAAAGGCTTTCAATTATCTTACTTTAGAACTGTTTATATGCACTCTCTGCTGTTTAAGATATTGAACCTGTTGATTAATAATTTTGTTTTACCTGTTACAGGTCCCGAACTTAGGTCTCACCCTGCAGAGGGGAATATGTCTTTCTCATTTTAATCAAAAATAACAACTAACCGTGTGAACCAAACCAATTGTAATTAACAAATTATATAAACACCCCCAAAAACATTTGTTGATGAGGCTTTTACATTACTTAAACACGAAATAAGCATGCTGCGGTGTATAGATCTCAGTTCAGCTGGAAAACAATGCACCAATTTCTCAGGAAACTGTAGTTGCCATGGAGTTAAAATCTCTCCAGTGGGCATCTTATCACCATCCTCACCAACATCAGCTTCTGTAAACGAGTCCTCCCTGAACGGTTCTACCTCTAGCTCTCTAAACCAGACAGATCTCATAACTTCACACCCTGAAGTCCTGTAGTGGCAGGAATAAATGAGTGTGTAACTCTGAAGAGGAGTTCACACGGCCCCAACAAACACCAACTTCCAGCGCTTGACAGTCTTACTTTAGTATTATTAATACACTTCATATTTCGAATAATAATATGAACTTACATTTTAATACTTTAAGTTTTCATTTTAATTGATCAGTTATTTAATATGATTTTATTTAAAGTGTAATAATAGTAGTACATTTGTCAGTTAGTTACCATTGCAACATTTCTGTTTTAATGATTTATTTTTGGTGTTATTATGATACAACACTGGAGAGCGGGCAGGAAGTAAAGTAGGAGAAAATCAACATTTCTAATGTATTATATTTCAGCTGTTTTGCAATGAAAGAAAACGATTTTGAATAATTTCAGCTTTAGTTAACTAGCATTGGCCCTTGGTGGCCTTTGTTTCGGAACAGTGTGTTACTCTGTTGGCAATTGTTAGGGCAGTGTGAACCTTAACAAACAAAACTTTTTCTACCTGTCATCCTTCATTTATTTGTAAGGTTTTGTTGTATAAGCCCACATCATTCAAGATGGTGTGGATATTACAACCTGGGTACAAAGAGTAAAGGGATGTATCAGTGAGGGTAGACATTATACATCTGAACCAATATCTCTGGCTTGATAAGCTAATAAGTGTCATGTTACTCATGCAATGTTGAGAATAAACTATAGCAAAACTTAAAATCTAAAAATTTTCAGTTGGATATAAATAGTTTAATAATATTGTAGTTAGCTAGTAACTTTTAACATTTTTGTTACCTTTTCATAAAGGTAGCTAGATTAGCATAGCAAGCTAAACACAAGCTGTCTGAAATGTTTCACTCATTCACTAACTCATATATGGCGTATTGCATCTGAGTGCACTCTATTAGCAAGGAGTGACAAAACTGAGCGTATCCATGGTGGATATTGTGAAATTGAGCTCAAATACACTGGCTAGAGCTCTAAGAGTGCATTGTAGGTATAAATGACTGACGTTGTTCACTT
Source organism: Oxygymnocypris stewartii (assembly GCA_003573665.1). NCBI lineage: Eukaryota > Metazoa > Chordata > Actinopteri > Cypriniformes > Cyprinidae > Oxygymnocypris > Oxygymnocypris stewartii. The sequence goes on from QVTF01022252.1 coordinate 495,048, forward strand.
GCAATTACAAAAGTGCACTATATAGGCTACAGGGAGCGGTTTCAGATACAGTAATAGCTTCTCCCACACTGCACCTAAGCTACATTTGACATTTCAGTAGAAATGTAACACGGATTTGTATTGGTGTAATCCTCTTAACCACTAATTGAAAAACATGCTCTAATTAAATCATTTTTAATAAAACCACTCATCAAATTATTAACAGTAATATTAAATGGTTCGCCTTTCGTCAACGCTAATTCACTTTAAGGTGATCAATATCACTGATAATTCAGTAACAGATTAGCTTAGTAATGCTAAGATGTAAGCTATGCTAACCCCTCCCTTTCTACTTTCTAATGTCTCTCTCCATCTAACATGTGAATGTGTGGTTAACTCCATCTTCATGAACCCCTTTCTTCCCCCTCCTCTTTCAAATTGGCGGCTGGGTTGTTAAGGAACGAGAACAGGTATTTGGTTTCAGCACATCATCTCAGCCTGAGCATGTCATTGGTTAGCCTATATGTGGATGACAGAACGGGGACTAAAGCTGCTGTCTAATCAGTGTTTGAGCTCTTCAAAGGTGTTAAACTCCTTGGTCCCTTTATTTTGGATGTAATCCAGCAATTTTATGAAAGTAAACACACCTTGTCCTTATCTAACACGATGCAATAAAGCAGCTAGGGTGAAAAGCTAGCCACTAGCAGCTCAGGTGTGGATAGTGACAGGATGTTTTCAGGGTTTTACGTAAACTATGTCCTGGCTGGGATCTCTAAATTACCTAAAATATCCAGGTTTATGCTTTGTTTTCCTATTGATGTGCTCTCTACAGTTCTCATACATTAAATGTAGGCTACTCATATTGGTTGTTCTTTATAGATCCCACCTTCTCGCTCGCCACCATTGGTTGATTATGTATGATGCTTGCAGGCTATTGGTCAAACTACTTTTCAGTCATTACCTTTAACAAGTCTGATAACAATAAGAAAACTCAGACATTTTATGCAATTTAGAAATCCCAGCTAATACATGTCCGGGGAAAAAAGAGAACATATTGTCACCCTAAACATAATGTAACATAAAACATGGATGTGCTTTTTAAGAAGAGCAAGCTGCTTGTCACTTGAAACTTGCCAGTTTAGGACACGGTGCGGTGAACACGTACAGCACCACTCAAAACACTTCTTGCATGGTTCATAAAAAGCTGTTCATCTCCGAGAGTGGATTGAAATAGGTATTAAAAGCTTTAGCCTCAAATAATATGTCAAGTACTGAAGCATTTTATTCCTTCTTGAAATATTGTTTACTCTTATTTTAAAAAAAAATGATAATAATGACTCATTAGTTTTCATTGTAAGTTTAATATTTTAAAAGCTGGTACTGTAATGTCAAGGTTGATTTGTCAAAAAGGAACCAATGATCTTCCTCCCATGTTCAACACCCTTGAAATGTTGTTCAATGGAAAGTACAGTATAAAACATTCAATGACAGCATGAAACGTGCAAAATGATTCTGCTTTGTTCAGAGGAAACTCAGTTGAATGTTTATTTGCATGCAAGGAGTTTGCTAGGAAAATGTTTGGTTTTTCAGTTCATTGAGTCTATGATACCCTTTGGCTTTCAGAATTTATTATGCATTTCTTTCAATCTGAGAGGAGAGTGTGCTGGAAATCAAGCCCTTGGGTTTTGTCAGTGATCTGTATTCAATAGAATGCCACATCTAGAAAATAAACAGAAAGCTAACGAGAGATTATTTGCTGAGGGCTGTTTATAATTATGATGTTCACTGCATCATTTTCTTTTTCCTCTTATTTTTATTTTAAGTGCCTCTTTGATGACAAATGTTTTGTTTTATTCGTTTTTTCTCACTCTTTCTCCCCTAATCATTTTTTATTCTTGGGTGTTTTCCATTCCTGTTGGTCCAATGAAGGTCTCTTGAAAGGGAAAGGTATGAAAAGAGCGGCATTAGTTGCACCTGCCTTTGGACTATTAATCAAGAACTAAAGCATTTTTGCCTTGCATTTTTTGATTTTAATCGATTCATACATGTCCTTCTCCTTTAGGATTGATAAATGACTGAAAGCACAGGATCCATACAATTTGTAACCAACCTATTTTTGCATGACACATTTTTTTCCTTTCATTCTAACATGACTCATAATTCATGCTTCAAAATTGATGATGTTACAATATAGCAATTTACCAAATCTGTTAATATAAAAACTTTATTTATAGGGCTGTCAATTTAAAGAAACAGTTTACCCAAAAATAAATATTTTCTGAAAATGTACTCACCCATGCATCATCCAAGATGTAGAATGGTTTGTTTCTTCATCAGAACAAATGTGTAGGAATGTAGCATTGCAGCACACCAGTGGATCCTCTGCAGTGAATAGGTGCCATCAGAATGAGTCCAAGCAGCTAGAAAAACATCACAATAATCCGCACTGTCTGTCAATTAATATTTAGCAAAATGGAAAGCTGGTTGAAGAACTGGAATCGTATAAATTACTTGTGGATTATTGTGATGTTTATCAGTTGTTTTGGCTCGGCACCCTTTCACTACAGAGGCCATTTTAATTTTACTTTATTGGCATGTCATGTAATTAATTTTTTATTTGACAGCCCTATTCATTCATTCATTCCTTCATTTGCTTTTAAAATATTATTAAAAATTAGGCTATGTGATCTCATGATGAAAACGTACATGTGGGAATTTTTTCCGCAAGACACAAAATACGTACCAATAAGTACATATCATAAACAGCGAGCACTTGTCATTATTTTCGTGCACAGTTACAGCTTGACGTAGCAAGTTTGCTCAGTAGCTCACCCAGCATGGAATTGGATATAGAATGCGAAATCTCATTCGAATCTCGTGAAAAACATGACTTGTGATGAAGGAGCTGAAATTTGAAGGATCGCAATTGCGTTTTTACATCACTTTCACTTTTGTTCATACTATTCAGGTAGGTTTAGGTGTAGTGCCGATGATAGAACTATATTTTAAAACATCACAAAGCATTAAAGTTATCAACTCAATGGACATTTCAAGTCAGAACTGCAGTGGCGCGTACAAAACCAGCATCACATAAAACTTACCATATGTACGTCCATCTGTTCCGGGGGGAAAAAACAAACACTCTTTTAACGCCACTCAATGGACATTTTACAACGAATATGTCACAAAATGTACATGTTGGTATGTATTTCGCATCTTGCAAAAAAGTTAACCTACGTTTTCGTCATAAGAACAGGTTGCAAATAGGTGCATACAACAATCCATAATTCATGCTAAATGTTGTATCATGTCATCACAGTTTTCATATATCCTGTCAAAAATGATGCTTTCGCTCATTGAAAATCATTTTTTCCATTATTTGAGGTGAAAAGCAGGTGATACTGTGAGCGTGAGGACTGATCGATTAAATCAAAAAAGCCATTCTCTTTATTCCCTGAACTCTTGCTGGTGCAGAGAGTGTGTTTGGTGGGGAAAAAGCATTTCCTGAATGTCGCTTATTGAATCTAAAGATAAATAACTAAACGGCCATGATTTTCCAGGTGTCATGGTGCATGCACAGAACCGTGTCATCTGGTAATAACCTACTATTTATATTTAATGTACACATTTTATGCAGAATTGCTCCTTGTTTATAGAGAGGATGTATGCAGTTGGTAAAAGCCTTTTTATGACCCGTATTAATGGATAATATCATGGAGCCTGGTTGTAATCCTTGTTTTGTGAGGGGACAAAGTAGCTTATTTACAACATTTCAATTTAACAGCCCACCCGTAATGGAATTTACAACAAGGTCCATGGATATTACATGAACTTTAAAATGGACCTCTGTGCTAAGTCAACAATATTTAGCATCTGATAGGTGTAGCTTTGTGGTTTTCTGCTTTGGTGCTTTTCAATTGAGGTAATGTAGGTCCCAGTTCCTCTTGCATGACTCTCTTACCCCCAGCAGAGGTCTGTTTTAATGCGACCCGCATGTATGGGCATGGACAGGACAGGGGATGAAAGATCGACCTGTGATAATGTAGTGCAATTAATCATTTATAGTCATGACATAATTTGTAGAATAGAGAGAGCGAAGAGTTTGTCTTTAGTAATACATTTGTTGTTCTTTCACCTTGGGAGTTTTTTTTTCTCCTTGGTATTTGTCAAAAGTGAGATTTTAAATGTTATTCTCAGCTAAACTGTCAACAATTTTGAAAATCTCATTAAATTCAGATGCCGCATCTGGGAAATAGGATTTTGGTGTTTTAATGTTCTTTGCTAGGGTTCATCTTTATTCAGATGGCCAAAAGCATTGAATATCTTGAGGCAATTTTAAAACTTTTTCTTGATTCACAGCTCCCCTTATCCTAGCTTGTTATTTTCCAAGGGTTAAGAATTACAGTAATTGAATTACTGTAAATGTATTTGTTAACTTTTTTTATTTGTTAAGTTCCGCAAACATTTTTAAGCCAATCATCTAAGCAGTAAATGCCATGTGACTGATAACTTGACTTCATGAAAAAAGTCACATTGGCCAGGCTGGATGGATGAATATTATATAAATATGTCTGTCTATGATAATAAAATACACTGACAGAGAGATGGGTAGATACACTACTGTTTAAAAAATTTGGTGTCAGTAAAATAAATAAATAAATACAAATTAATACTTCTAAGTATTATTTAGTATTTATAATGTCAAAAGAAAATCATCTTTTAAACTTTCTATGAAATCAAAATATCCTTAAAAAATATCCACAAAGAAAAAAAAACAGTTTTCAACTTAATAATAAGAAATTATGATTTCTTATGTGGCTAATCAGCATATTAGAATGATTTCTGAAAGATTATGTGACACTGAAGACTAGAGTAATGACTGCAGAAAATGAATTAAAAAATCTTCATTAATGAAATAATTGAAGTTGCTTGAGTAAATTTAATCAGAATACATGCCTACTTTTGAAAGGTTGTCTAACATGCTTCTGGAGCCTGATGTTGTAGTCGCAACATCCCCCAAATTAAGGGTGCTGCTGTAACAGGTCCATGCTATCCAGTCGAACCATGTTCTAACTCTTTTTCTCTTTCTCCCAACAGCAGTGACGAAGACAACAAGCCATTGCAAGGCAGTCAAACATCCCTGGACGGGAACGTAAAAGAGAGCGACGACAGTCTGGTGGATTATGGTGAAGGCGGAGACGGCCAGTTCAACGAGGACGGCTCTTTCATTGGCCAGTACACAGTCAAGAAGGACAAAGAGGAGACAGAAGGAAATGAGAGCTCAGAAGCCACGTCACCCGTGAATGCCATCTACTCTCTGGCATAGCACCTTGACCTGAGCACGGCGCCCCCAGCGGGCCAGAGGGTGCCACTACACACGTAAAAATACATATATATATATACAGAGAGAATTACAAGTATACACATACAACGCACTGGAGTGTATGCTCCTTCTAAACAAGGGATGGGGAAAGGCAGGTGAGCCAAAAACGGTGTTCAGTAAACTTTCTTTAAGGTATCCCCATGCCCCACACAGACTTTAGTGTGCCTTTAGGGCGATGGGGCGGACTTTTGAGCTTTTCACGTGGCTTATGCTCTTCTTTTTTTATTTTGTAAATCTTTAATCTGCCCCTTCCTCCTCCTCCAAACTGTAGCTAGCATCAAAGAAACGGAGAGACAAGCACCAGACATGTGACATATCAACTGTGGGTTGAATCAACTGCTGAACGTCGGCAAATACGTTTATCATATTGATATTTCCGCAGTGAATGATCCTTTTTTCTTTTTCAACGAAACTAGATGCATCCAAAAACATGAATTCTCTAGACAGTGCTGGCACGGTTTGATGTGCTTTAAAAACTATGCACTACGCATTGTTATTATTGTGCTTTTGGGTTAAAATTGGACTTTAGAATTTCATATTCTTTCATTGACTTTTGCAACAAAAAAAGTAACATCCAGTCCTGACTGTATACACTACAGTACGCGACAGGATTGATATCATTCTTTCATTTGCCATTGTTCTGTTAATATATTCTGTTAATATATTTTTACTGGCTGCAACTATAAAACGCCACCAATATTTATCAGCCGAGATTAGATGGCATCACTTGTAAATTAAGAAAAAAAAAAAGACAATATTTTGAAGCATGGTAGTATTTTAGCGCAAAGGACAATGGAGAGGTTGTAATATGAAGAGTTAAATACGCAATGATATATTCCTTTTTTTATAAGACTCGATTTATATAGTCCTCAAAAGAGAATGATGATGATGAAATGATCATGTTTGATTTTGATTTCGGGGTCAGAATAAGTTTCTTCAAGGAGTCTTAAAAAAGTTTGGGGTGCATCAATACCATAAGGGTTGTCATATGAGGATTTCTAGACATGAATAACTCAACATAGACATGCCGAGTCGGTAAAGGGACGCGTATTGCTTGGGGTTGATCCAGTGTTGATTCTCTTTGCAGAGAGAGCAGCTGAGACACTGCCCTGAAGACATGCCACTGTAACTGTAGTGCCGCTCTCTACCCGTCCTCTCATACTACTACAATTACTGGTACTTCATCTTCTGCACTACTATGGTTCAAAAGTCTGAGGGTCTGGGATTTTCTTATTTGCACCTGGAATTAAACAACATTTTATGATTTTGAAAAATTGAAAACTAAAAACTTGAGTTTATGCAAGTATGCAACAAGGAAAAGTGTTCCTGTGGCTCAGTGGTAGAGCATTGCGTTAGCAGCGCAAGAGGTTGTGGGTTCAATTCCCAGGGAACACACATACTGACAAAAACATGTATAACCCGAATAACCTTAGTCGCTTTGGATAAAAGCGTCTGCTAAATGTATAAATGTAATGCAGCTTCATTTCTGCTGTCATTAAAGCAAAAGGGCAACAAACCACATATATTCGTTTTGACTAGTGATCTCAAACTTTTGGACCCCTCTACATATTTATCTTGATTTTATTTATAAAAATAATAGGGACTAATATATGGATAATTTATTGCCGACTGCACAACAGCTGTTCGGAGTCTTGAGCTGTGATGTTCTCTGTGTAATGTAGATGAAAACATACTTCAGAGATCAAGGACCATGTTTGTGGCGATGTAAAATAGTGAAAATTGATGTCACTGTTAAAAGGAGTATGTCTTATTTGTTAATTGTGCTGCTCTTTTTAGTATTAATGTCGTATCTATTGTGTTAATATTTTAGAATTGATTTAATGTAATTTCTACATAACATGAAATGGAAATATTGTGTATTTATTTTTCTCAAATAAGGCCTTGATCATGATGTAAATATACTTTTGCCCCCTTTTTTTGAGCAGGTTTATTGTTACAATAAGTACAAAAAAAATATCTTGGTGCATCCCAAAATGCAAGACTCCATGCACAGGTTTGGATTCGGGTTCAGTCAGTGATCTTGGATCATTTGAATGAGACTTGTTTTTGTGTCCTGTCATTCTAATCGTGACATATTCCTTCACTCACGTCCCAATTTCACCCGGCTGACACCATTACCGCTGATGTAAATAGCAAATGATGTAGATCTGTACCATTGTAGCATTCTGCACTGAGGATGATAACTTTTTTGTACACATTTGAATTGTGTTATGCAAGGGAAAATGCTTTGTCTGTTCATGTATTACTTCACCACTGGCTCCCATAATGCCTTTCACCCGTGACACAGTCCAGCTGATACTGCTCTTTAAAAGGGCTGGATATCAGGTCATAACTCCCTGTTAGGGATGCGTTGTCATATACGATGCCTTCGCAGTAAAGAAATACATGTTAATGAAATTCCTTGGATCCATCAGATCTGCTTTCTCTCCAGTACCTCAAAGCAATACTGTCCTCGTTTGCCTTTCACTCTTCTGTTTTCTGCACAGTAGGCCTAGTCTACCAGCTCTTGTAGTGACTTACATGCACCGACAACTCTTTAGATCACACGTGGTGTTGTTGTAGCTTTGTGAGTCACACGGTTTAACATCAAGGCAATTCAGAATCGGCTTAGATCTTGTCCAACCTTGCCTTGAACTTCTGCAGCCACTTTTATTGTTCCCCTGTCCATGAGTTGTTGTGGATTGACGATGTTCAAAAATATATACAACTATATATTTGTTGGTATATTGCTTATTCTGTCTTTCTCCCAGTGTCGGATCATCTCTGTACTTATTAACTGGTAACATGCATAAATTAGTTACCATAAAACGGAGTACAATAATTGCCACAGCTATTCTCATGACACGTTTGATTCTTTCAAAACCATACATGTTGATTATTATTATCATCCTTGTTGTATTGTTTGCCATTTGTGCATCGGAGCAGCTTTTTAAATTGCTGATCATGCTGGTTAAATGTATTTTTTTCTGTAAATCTGGCCAAGGAAATGGTCAATCATTATTGTTCAACATGTATGCGTGTATGAAGAGATGCTGCAACATAATCTGCTCGAGACGCCTTTCTTTATAGTAAAGCTGTGTCATTTTCTCAACCTTCTGATCTGTCCTTGCCTCTGATTACAAAACAGTTTCACTTTTGAAACACTTACTGGTTTGGTTGGTAAACTTTACACATTTTCGTGCGTGTGTGTGTCTGCGCGCGCGCGTGTATGTGTGTGTGAAAACAGACAGAGACATTCATTTTAATATATAAAAGGCTATATGTATAATTAATTTATTTTATATGAAATCATTTATTTTATATTGTATGAAAATAACTATAAAATAACACTTTAGTATATAATATTAATTATAAAATACTATTTAATATATGTAATGTATTATAATTTGTATCTATATATTTTTCAATTTTTATACATTCTAATTGTCATTCAAGGTGAGTTAACATTAGTTTTCAAACCCCCATGATGCAGATCTCTATTCATCATTCTCTTTAGCTGCAGGCCAACTCATCATTCACACTACATTTGAGTGGGTCACATCTCTTCCCACTGATTTTGCCCATATCCGGATGACTACAATGACTTCCGCAGCTTAATGTAGCCGATACGACTTCTTTCTTTTACTCAGATGGCAAGAGGCACACAAAAACGAGTGGTGAAATAAATAACAAGCCTATGACGATAACTCTATTGTGGACCCTGAAAGAGAGTACCATAGACATATTTTATTTAGGAGAGATGAATACATTTTGCCTTGACCCCCCTGAGACTGGTAAATATTAATGCCCTCTGCCTTCCGCCATCTGAGAGAAAAGCCAGACCTTTTAAACACCTGTCACATATATCTCTCACGGACACCATTATCTAAAATATCCATGGCCAGAGCTTCAAGCCCCTTTTAGTATAGCAGATAGGATTCTGTAATTACTTCTTTAAATAAATGGAGTTGAGTTGCTCTCTTAATGCAGGTGCATTGACAAAGTGCAGTCGAATGATTCATGTGAAAGCGTAGTGCAACATTAACACGAGATTGGTTTTAATTAAATGGGTTGTTCGCTAATGAAAACAGAGTTTTGTTCAAGTTTATGCAGTTTACGAAATAGTCGACAAATTCACCCTCAGGCCATCCAAGATGTAGATACATTTGTTTCTGAACAGAACAGATCTGAAGAAATTTAGCAATACATCACATGCTCACCATTGGATCCCCTGCAGTAAATGGGTGCCGTCAGAAAGTGAGGTTATGAATAGAGCACAAGTTATTTTTGATGGAAGCAAGAGTTAAAACATCCTAACGATGGATTTGTTTACGATCATCAAGCTTTTTTTCCTTATGACATTGTTGATGGACTGCTGTCATACACTGTAAAAAAAAATATATATATATATATATATAAAAAACCATAAAATGTACAGTAAAAAAACCGACAGCTGTGGTTGCCAGATTTTTACCGTAAAAAAACATGGTAGCAACATTTTAGGTTTTACGGTTTTAACTTAAATTTACAATTAAATACCACAATTTATTTAACTGATATAATGGTAATGTACCAACCTACTGAGGTACTGAAATCTATTTTGTACCTTTGTAATAGGTGGTGATGTGAAAGTCACATGATAAAACAAAGCCCATCACATGCAGCTTTTAAATGTTAACATATAGAAGTTGCACAGTGTCATTCATACAACCACTAAACAGCATCATGGTAACACATTAAACTGAAATAATGCAATAAAAATTAATTTAACAACATTTGATGTGACATACCACCCTAATGTACAAAACTTATATGAAAAAATAAGAAGAAACAGTAATAAAAAACAAAACAAATTGAAATGTAACGCATAGAATTCTGGGAATATCACTTTACAGTTATTAACTGTAAATTATACATTCTTTTTCCACTCCCAAAAACTGTATACTACTGTAAAATAAAGTAAATAGTAGAGGAACTTACCGTTAACCATTTATCAGGTTTTACTTGTAGATTATTGTGTTTTTCTCAGCTGTTTGGACTCTCATTCTGACGGCACCCATTCATTACAGAGGATCTATTGGTGAGCAAGTGATGCTAAATGTCTTTAAATCTGTTCTGATGAAGAAACAAACTCATCTACATCTTGAATGTCCTTAAGGGAAGAAAATGTTCAGCAAATTTTTATTTTAGGGTGAACTTTTCCTTTAAGCTGTCAAGATTTTAAGCAATATACAATGTAGCCAATTTCATAATTTCAGGAAGTCTTAAATGATTAACTAAAGATGCTAAAAATCTTTAGTCCTAGAGCTCTGAGAGAGATAACGAAGGTCTCTGAGATAATTAGGATAAACGCAGGTACATACTCCTGTGATACAAACTTATGCTAGTCGTCAAATTTTAACCTGCGCTGGTCTTCCAGCCTGGTTTAATCATTCAGAGTGCTCACACACAACTGCATTTCTTCCATTGTTTCCCTCCATCAAGGGTCTAGACCTCAGACAGCACGGCCAAACCTGATTGATTAATTTTGCCTATGTTGCATAGTGTGCAGTATTTTAGAAAGTTTACCACAGACAAGCACAAGAAGCTTATTAACACAAAGTGATAATGACAAAGAAATGAAATATTTAAATACCGAAATAAAAGTACTGAAATTACATACATATAGATATATAAGGAATATACATATTCATTTATATTCTGTGTTGACTTCTGTACATTTCCACAAGCAGCGTGAATACTGTTTACATGGCATCAAAATAAAAATATGCGCATCTTAAAACCTGCTTACATGTGCAGTGTGAAATGGACCTGACACTTAGCTTTGAGCTCATCCATGTTCATGATGCTTTAGTGAATCCATTTGTGTTTATTGATTATTCTGTTAGAGAACCATATTTCACATGACATCAGGCTAACTCTTCGCTTTGTAAACTGCAAACATTAGCTCTTTGCTACTTTTTTTATGGGCAATAAAATTACCAATAACTGTTCTGCAAAGTCGACCACTTTATAGATGACAGTTATTAAATCTACTTGTAATTTTGTTATCAAAGAATGAACACTATGTTCTATAGGTTTGGCTTGAACTGCTATGTAATTTGCATTTATAAACGCTGAGGGGTGCGGGCTGATGTTAGTCAGTGTCCAGCCATGTTTCACAGCCACTGGCGACTTCAAAGGTTAAGACAGAAAGACTGTTCGTTCTTATCTGAGACTGCCATTATTTACCCAGCTCTTTGCTCTCTGGCCAGGAGTCAGTGGGGCACTGAGACCACCTGCAAGGCTTTACTGACTGCTGAGCCGTGTGATGTCCTTCATCAAAGTCACTCATCACGATTTGGCAATTGTGCTTTTAGTTTGTCATTTTGATGTTTTAATTAACGTTGAGTTTTGACATGTTAGATGCAGGCAAAAAGAGTGGCACTGCTTATTTTATCTTCATAATATGCATTTTAAAAATGTAAATATTAAAGCAATAACAATTCAATAAATTATGTTCACGACTGTTCAAACATTTGAGGTCAGAATGTTTATTTATTGTTTTGTTTGTTTATTATAAGACATTATTACTTTTATTTAGTAAAGATGCATTGAATTTATAAAAAGGAACGTAAAGACATTTATAATGTAATTATAATTAGTATATAATTAGTATTTCAAATAAATGCTGGAATTTTAAACTTTCTTTTCATAAAAGGATATGGAAAAATATTTTTAAAAATTATGGTTTTCATAAAATGTTAAGCAGAACAACTGTTTTTAACATTAATAAAAATAATAATAATAATGTTTCTTGATCACCAAATCAGCATATATTAAGTTATGATCAAACACGTGACAATAAAGACTGGAGTAATGGCAGCTGAAAATTCAGCTTTGCCTTCACAGGCATATATTTTCAAATATATGACAATATTTTTTGATCAAATGAATGCAGCCTTGGTGAGCATAAAAGACAAAAACAAAATGTGAAGTATGTAAAGAATTCCACTATTTTTAGCATTTTTTTAACATTTTATGTTGCCAATTGTATGTAAATATAATGCATATATTATTTTTAAATGAATAGGGCGAATTGGGGCTACTTTTATGCTGCCACAAAGTAGTCAAATTTTCTGAATTCGCCCATATGTTGTATAAAAATAATGAACCATTTATTAACCCAATTTGCCTTTTGAACTTTTTTTATTTCTATGATGTTTTATTATCTGAAATGTCATGTTTTATCTAAATGTTTAAATCCTTCACTACAACATTCACTAGCTGCTTGCCATGTTATCAGAATCTGAAATGGTTGATGACACACACTGTACTCTCCAAACAACACATCCTGAGTGCCGTTCATCATTCAACACCCCTCCTTCTCTGATGACATCCCAGCAGTTCAGCTTAACTGTCCAAGTGACTGACTACTGAAAAGCATATGGAAAAGTAGTGCCATCTCTTCTAATAAGGGTGACAGATCACAGAAATTAGGTAAGAGTCACTCTGTGGAGCTAATACCTTTTTTTCCATATCACACAAAAACAATTAGGCCTGTCAGTGGAAGTTGCTGTCTAGTTTGTGTTGTCTACACTAGAACATGCCTTGTTCTCCAACCGTTTCTTTCTGTCCCTCTCAAATACATGCCCAGTATTGATCCTGGCTGATGGACATACAGTTGTCTGACAGGTGACATCTGTTGCGGACTCAATCTCTCTGAGTGCACCATATGCAATCCGTCATTCTCTGTCCACTAAACGAGAAGCCTGCTTTTGTGTGTGTGTTTATTGTGTTTGTATGACATACATCAAACACAGTGTCACTTTAGATATATCCAATACTCAAATGGGTCAATGACATCACAGTCATTTTTTTGTCCAGATCTAAAAATACAGCAAAAATGCAGTTTACACAGACTTGAATATGCAGTATATATATATATTTTCATATAGTTTCATATTTTTGTTGTAATTATATTATATTATATTAACATACAGTCAAACTAAAATGTATTCAGACACCTTCCAAATTTCTCACATTATCTTAGCAATTAGCAATTAAAGAAAATAATAATTCAAGAAAAAACACTTATGCAAAACATGGTCAGGTCAAAGTGTCTGAATAATTTTTGGTCCCAAATTTTTATCAATTTTATGTTAGTCCACTGTATGAAGAATTTTTAGGTATAATATTTCATAGTTTACTTTATTTTGCTATTCTCGCTTACATAAATGAACTACAATAGCACCTACTAGTAAAATAAAATAATATATATATATATATAATTTATACGCTTACCCTTCTTTAAAAAAGCATGCTAGTGCAGATAAGGTATCAGGTACATAGGAGCTCTATGCATATTTATCATAATCATTAAAATGCATGATTCAAACAAACAAATATTCACATCTTGAAAAGCATTATTGAAAACATTTATGTACATTCAAGTGTTTTTCAATATTTACAAAAATACAATGTGAACAAAGATTGCATTTCTAATAATTTTCTACTTTCTACTTCTTTCCAGTACACTACTGAATCATACTTTCCACCTTCATGTATACAAACAAAGAAGAGTAAATAAAGAAATTAAGAAACTGCCAGATATTCCAGTGGTGTGACAAATGCATCTTTCTACCTTTCAACATTAATCAGGGACATGTGACATTTGTCACCCACTGATCATTAATCAAGGAGGAAAAACAAAAAGCAGCCGTGAGTAATCTTATTACCATTCATTTGTCAAACAGGCCTGGTCTGAATGTCAGACGGCACTCTGTGCTTAAAAGCTACAGCTTCCATCACTCATCGAGCTCTCAATAATTAATGTCACTTATGGCAGCAGACCAATATAAAGCTAATGCCATGCGTGGTGGAAAGGTGCAACGGAAAGATGTTTTCCATCCTTCTGTCAGTCCGTCCAAAGGAGGATGGGAGGGAGAGGGGGGGTTCTGCTCCCTAAGGCCAAGTGAAAGCAGATCAGACTGAAGAGCCCCAGCTGGCACAATGGGTGGATGCCACTGGAAGTCAATTAGCTCACATGTCACCGAGACACACCTCCCTCCCCCGTTCTTCACTCTTGACAGTGTGGTGCCATCGCCACAGAGCATGAAGAAATCAAGAGTAACTAATCACCCCACTGAAGAGAAGGGGGTCTAAAATAAATACATATGCTATTAATAATTAATTTAAGGTCCTCAAAGTCAGAGATATTAATCTTTCAAATACGCATTTCATTACTTTTGCTGTCATCTTCTGTTTTCTAAGTCAGCAGATAATTGGGTTCATTTATTTCACTCGTTTCACATTAAATTATTTTAATTATTATCAGTAAATAACTTTTATAGACAGTAACAATATAGGCAATAGAATTTGGGTAATCGTTCACCTGAACAATTTTAAAAGAGCAATGATGCACAGTGGGTCTGAAACAATAAAGTATTCCTTTATCAGGAAGTACAATACACACACACACACACACACACACACACACAGTATATATATATATATATATATATATAATTTTTGGTTGATACTCCAGTCTTCAGTGTCCTTCAGAAATCATTCTAACATGCTGATGCTGATTTTGGTGCTCAAGTAAAATCTTTTGTAACATTATAAATGTCTTTACTGACACTTTTGATCAATTTAAAGCATTCTTGCTGAATGAAGTATTAATTTCTTTCAAATAATCTTACCTTTATTATTATTATTATACCAAAATACAATAGTCGTGGCCTAATGGTTAGAGATTTGGACTCGTAATCAAAAGGTTGTGAGTTCGAGTCTCGGGCTGGCATTGATTGTCGGTGGGGGGAGTGAATGTACAGCGCTCTCTCCACCTTCGAACCCCCAACTGCTCCCTGGGTGCCGCAGCATAAATGGCTGCCCACTGCTCCGGGTGTGTGTTCACGGTGTGTGTGTTCACTGCTGTGTGTGTGCACTTTGGATGGTTAAATGCAGAGCACAAATTCTGAGTATGGGTCACCATACTTGGTCGTATGTCACGTCACTTTCACTTTCAATAATAAAGTACAGAAATTGCAGGCTAACTCATTCTCCAGCTTTACTCTTTCTAACATGTAGCTGTCAAGACAAGTGATTTGAAGAATTGTGCATGGAAAGCAAGCACGTTCTGCAGTTCTGTCAATCTTGTTAGTCGTCACGCAGAGGGATTCTTTTATCACGGCATCTGAGCCACGTCTCTCCTCCAGATACACAGTTCATAGAGCTTATGAATCACTTTCATCCAGAGAGCTTTTCGCATGGCATCATGCTGAAAAGATTTTCATCTCATTCTACAATTAAAATTATTCTCTTTAGTACTTGAGATCAGAAAAAGGGCATCTGGCCCAGTTAAGGTCGATGTTCAATTGGGAAATGGTCGATGCACCGAGGTTTTGGCCAAGCCTGACGTCAGATGGACACAAAGCACTGTCTTATGACAAAGCGGTGTCACCTTCAGACTTCTGAGGACCTCCAAAAATGTCAGCCTCCCCAAGAAGATCAGCCAGCAGACAAGAGATGATAGCCATCTCTCCTCCCCCCTCCTTTGACGGATCAATGGCCCTGCTCTCTCATATTCTCTCTATCTAGATAATGGGTTTAATGGGTCGTGTCCCATGGGATTCATCCACTGTGATAAGAGCCGGGGGTGTGGTCTGTTTAGGGTTCAGGAGGCTCATCTGTTGTGGGTCCGCTCCTCTTGTGGCCGTCACTGAACTGTCATCCTTTTCATGTCAGAATTTTGTTACATTTTCAATATGCACAACAGGACTGAAGAATTAATCAGACTCAAATTACATATGCAACCATCTGCACATGCTGCTTCAAAGGACACAGATTAATTCTGTTTGCATGGCTAATTTTGTAATCCATCTAGAGATCAGTATAAACACATATTTCTCTACAAAAGATTTTGATTAGAGCCCATTGTGCTTCCTGGACCAAGTGTTAAAATTAAGTGTTGGAGTTTAATGTGTTTCAAAGCAGAGTCGAATATTCATTTATATATATATATAACTGTTCACGTTTTGTGAGTGTGTGTGTGTGTGTTAATATACACTCACCGGCCACTTTATTAGGCACACCTGTTCAATTGCTTGGTAACACACTTTGCTAATAAGCCAATCACATGACAGCAACTCAATGCATTTAGGGGCTATTTACACCTGGTCACTTCATGTGTTTTTTTCTGACCGGATGGCTATCCGATCCTGAAAAGACCAGGTCTAAATGCCCTCCGAAACGCATTCCAGACGGATATAAATCCGATCGCTCAAACCACTTCCGGAGGAGGTGGTCTGGGCCGCATTCCAGACGAAACTGGACAAGTGTAAATGCATCTGGTTGTTGAAACCACATATGCTAATTTTACTACTCCCAAAATATTAAAATGTTAGACGTTTTATAGGCTATATGGCATGGTATAGTCAGATACGACAGCGCTAATGCAACAAACATCACCGACACCGTGGATAAGTAACTGAGTATCTCTTCAGCAAGCCGACGCGCAAACTGCTGCAAATGAAACTAAAAAAGAAAGTCTTAGACGGTCATCTTCATTAAAAGTAGTGAGACTAAGTACTTTAACTCCGTTAAATATGCATATGGTGCGGTAATTGAAGAACAGATTTATGTCTCGTCTCAATTCTGCTGTATCCCAGCTGTTTTAACTCGGGTGTGTGCTGAGTCCGCGTCACATCACGTGTTCCTCACTGGCAGCACCCCGGCGAGCCGTCACAATATGCCCCGCAGGCAGATGGCATTACGACTGCCGCCGCGCATCCTCAATTCCCAGTCCAGGGATTTGTTGCTCTATAGCAGGCAGCCTGGCCTGACACTTTCTAAAGATAAAGATGCTGAAACTGCTCTGAGCTTTATGTTTTTCGTTTTCCTGTTGTCCCTGGGTGGCAAGGATAAACAGCTCTTCGTTGGCAAGCTTGCCCACTCCCCTCGGATGTGTGTTGTGACTGTGAGAATGATGTTGTGTTGAAGAAATAGAGCGCAGTGTACAATTCAAGAGCAAGAGGTACCAAAGAAAACCCAATTGGTGATCACTGGTGGATTCATGTCAGACATATTTATGTCTTATCCTGTAGCCTAAATATTTCAACAACACAGTTAAACTCAGTGATTGGAATACAGTAAAAAAGTTGTGCCACTTTTGCGTGCCGTAGCCTATTTCAACACAAACCTATTTACTAGGCTATGCTATAAACCTTTAAAGACAGACCTGCCATGGCCTCCCAACTTATTATTAATCAACGGTGTATGGTTCTGTTGAAGCCATAAGTCATCGTAATTTAAAATAAAAAATCTTATTTAATAGTCAAATTTCAGGTAAACACCTATAAACATGAATTCTGAAGACAAAGATCCGCCAATGCGTAGATTGAATTGCATATGACGTAATCGCATCGATTTCCATTAGGGCTGCCACTAACGACTATTTTTATTTCCATTAATCTATCAACTAATTTATCGATTAATCAATTAATCTAAACGAGTAACTTCCTGCAAAAATCAACAATTTTACTTAAGAATATTTTATTAAACTATATTTTATTAAACCAAATGAAATCCACATTTCTATAAAATTATTTTTAAAATCAAATGTAAAGTGCAACATAGAGTGCAAGCAGCAAGTGTCCAAATCACTGAAATAAAAGTTCAGTATTATAGTATAAGAATGACAACATATCCACGTGTCCAATAATACAATTATAATCAAAAAAAACTTTTTAAAGGAGTATTTACCTTAAATATTATTTACCGGAATTTATTTAGGTGAAAAATGTAAATGTGCAAAATTTCTAAAAATAAATAAATAATAATTATATATATATATATATATATATCATTTAAAAACTTTTTTAATATAATATCAATTCATTGAAGATGCTTTTGATTATAATTTAATGGAACCATGAAAATGGAATTCAAATAAATTATGGAAAACAGAATTTGGTACAGATAAAACTGTAAAACTCAATTAATTAGACAGGCTTTTTGATTAATAGCATTTTGTTTAACCATTAAAACGTATTTCATAGGGCCCTATAATTATACCTTTGTTTTTTGTGGTAATAAAAATAGATGTAAGCGAACAACAGCTTTTAAAATGACATAAAATACATAATAGCAATGATGCAATAATAATCAGTTCAAATAAAGTATCAAAAGCAATAAATAATATGGATTTATTGAACGAAACTGTTAAAATACATAATGTATTATAAACAATAGAGCTAATGTATGTACATTACGCATAACAACAAAGGCCTGCAGGGGCACCAACGGCCTGATGATTTTTTGTTTACACATTAATGTGCAATCTAATCATTGTTTAATATGGACCACGCACCATTTAATTAAAATATTTACTTAATCTTTAATATTTGGCCAAATCTTTAGGACAGAAATGCTATAGCCCCTGTAATTAGATGAATATGTCGACATCAAAACGTGTAAACACAGAGAGAGGGTTTGAGCTTTTATTTTGAAATCGCGATGTATTCTCCTGTGTTCGTGTAGGTTTATAAATAATTTACCTTACAAATCTGATGAAATGGTGCAAGTTGCGTTCCCAAATGAACGTTATAATAAACCCAAACTCATAACAACATGCAGCGATGGAGTTCATATGTAAACGGTAACAGTTCGTGTGGAACTACTGTGAACAGAGCCGCTGTGTGACGCACGTGCATAACCTAAACGCATGTAAATAATTAAAGTGCATAACATATATTGTATTAGAACTGCATCACATATAAATATTTAGTTAAATAATAGCGTTTTTTAAATTCACGATTATGTTTAATTATGATTTTAAATGGGTTTAATATATCATGTAGCCCTGGAAAACATTTTAATAATGTGTTTTATGGATTCTAGTCTGTGAAATGCACAACTTCCAGTATTTTTCCGTAAAATAATTAGCGAAAATAAAAAAATATACTTACAGCCAATGACTACAGTACTAAATTAATAGTTTTATATTGTACTATTGTAGTTTTATATTGTACATTTATTAATTTATATCATTATTATAACACATATGTTATACATATATATATATATATATATATATGTGTGTGTGTGTGTGTGTGTGTGTGTGTGTGTGTGTGTGTGTGTGTGTGTGTGTGTGTATACAGGTGCATCTCAATAAATTAGAATGCCATGGAAAAGTTCATTTATTTCAGTAATTCAACTCAAATTGTGAAACTCGTATATTAAATAAATTAAATGCACACAGATTGAAGTAGTTTAAGTCTTTGGTTCTTTTAATTGTGATGATTTTGGCCCACATTTAATAAAAACCCACCAGTTCACAACAAATTAGAATACTTCATAAGACCAATAAAAAAAAAAAAATTTTTAGTTAATTGTTGAAAGTAGTGGAAAGTATGTTCATTTACTGTATATGTACTCAATACATGGTAGGGGCTCCTTTTGCTTTAATTACTGCCTCAATTCGGCATGGCATGGAGGTGATCAGTTTGTGGCACTGCTGAGGTGGTATGGAAGCCCAGGTTTCTTTGACAGTTGCCTTCAGCTCATCAGCATTTTTTGGTCTCTTGTTTCTCATTTTCCTCTTGACAATACCCCATATATTCTCTATGGGGTTCAGGTTTGCTGGCCAGGCAAGCACACCAACACCATGGTCATTTAACCAACTTTTGGTGCTTTTGGCAGTGTGGGCAGGTGCCAAATCCTGCTGGAAAATAAAATTAGCATCTTTAAAAAGCTGGTCAGCAGAAGTAAGCATGAAGTGCTCCAAAATTTCTTGGTAAACGGGTGCAGTGACGTTGGTTTTCAAAAAACACAATGGACCAACACCAGCAGAATACATTGCACCCCAAATCATCACAGACTGTGGAAACTTAACACTGGACTTCAAGCAACTTGGGCTATGAGCTTCTCCTCCCTTCCTCCAGACTCTATGACCATGGTTTCCAATTGAAATACAAAACTTGCTCTCATCTGAAAAGAGGAATTTGGACCACTGGGCAACAGTCCAGTTCTTCTTCTCCTTAGCCCAGGTAAGAAGCCTCTGGCGTTGTCTGGTGTTCAGGAGTGGCTTAACAAGAGGAATACGACAACTGTATACATAGCCAATTCCTTGACACATCTGTGTGTGGTGGCTCTTGATACCTTGACCCCAGCCTCAGTCCATTCCTTGTGAAGTTCACCCAAATTCTTGAATCAATTTTGCTTGACAATCCTCATAAGGCTGCGGTTCTCTCGGTTGGTTGTGCAGCTTTTTCTTCCCCACTTTTTCCATCCACTCAACCTTCTGTTAACATGCTTGGATACAGCACTCTGTGAACAGTAGGGTTGGATATTGTTTGAATTTTATCGATTTCGATTCCGATTCTGCTTATCGATTCCGATTCTTTTCGATTCCCAGTTTCGATTCCAATGTGATTAGATAATGATATCAAGCATTTATCCCGTGTCTCTTTTTAGCAAACCATTGCACGATAGCCTATATTTTAGTATGCATTTGAGAGACGTTCTGAAATGTAATACATTCATACATGCATGCACAGTTTGCAGCTTTAATCGCCTTTTTTGGTAATTTCATGACTTAACTGACGACTCGTATGCAGTTTATTGTGCGCTTATTTATGATGACACGATTTGAGCATGCGCGGTGAGCACAGTGACGGCTGACAGTACAGGAAAGATTGTTTTATTGACATATAGCCTGATAGCATCTCATTGTTCTACTGAAGCTCATTTGGCTGGTGTACCTTTTCCGCGCTCATTTGACTCACGCCTGGCGCTGAGGCGAAGCTGCAGTACGTGTCTGAAAAGTCTCATTGGATGTGGATGCAAAAAAATACACCGCTTCCATGTCTTAATGAAGGCAATAAAGGCATTTCTTGTTAAGAAAAAGGGGACAAAAACTGCAGTTTTGAGCAGGGTGGCCAAGCTTAGATCAGTGGTGGCACTGCTGCACGCATGAACCAAGTAATTACAACATTGTGATCGCACACCTCAAAGGTTGAGGAATGAAACACATAATTTTAATTTAGGAATGGAATCACATTGGTGTGGATCGCAAATGCAGCCAAAATTTGTAGGCTTAGATTAGCGAGCAAGGTCTTGGCAGATCGCTAGGTCATGCCTGTCCTCACAGATGAAGAAAAAAAAGCGCATAGGAATCGATAGGTGCAATCGAAATTTTAATTTGACAACAAGTATCCGATTCCTGACCTTAAGTATCCGATTCTGGAATCAGAATCGATTTTCGATTCCCAACCCTAGTGAACAGCGAGCTTTTTGTCAATGAATGTTTGTGGCTTACCCTCCTTGTGAAGGGTGTCAATGATTGTCTTCTGGACAACTGTAAGATCAGCAGTCTTCCCCATGATTGTGTAGCCTAGTGAACCAAAATGAGAGACCATTTTGAAGGCTCAGGAAAGCTTTGCAGGTGTTTTGAGTTGATTAGCTGATTGGCATGTCACCATATTCTAATTTGTTGAGATAGTTAATTGGTGGGTTTTTGTTAAATGTGAGCCAAAATCATCACAATTAAAATAACCAAAGACTTAAATTACTTCAGTCTGTGTGCATTGAATTTATTTAATACATGAGTTTCACAATTTGAGTTGAATTACTGAAATAAATTAACTTTTCCACGATATTCTAATTCATTGAGATGTACCTGTATGTATATATATATATATATATGTATGTATATATATATATATATATACACACACACATATATATATATATATATATATATATATACTGACCAAAATTATAAACGCAACACTTGTTTTTGCCCCAATTTTTCATGAGCTGAATTCAAAGATCTAAGACTTTTTCTATGTACACAAAAGGCCTATTTCTCTCAAATATTGTTCACAAATCTGTCTAAATATGTGTTAGTGAGCACTTCTCCTTTGCCGAGATAATCCATCCACCTCATAAGTGTGGCATATTAAGATGCTGATTAGAGAGCATGACTATTGCACAGGTGTGCCTTAGGCTGGCCACAATAACACATTTATAACAAATGTGTTATAAATATATAACTAAATAAACATATATTTTATCTAAATAAATAAATCATAAATAAATAAAAAAATCTGCCTCTCTCCAGTGATACTCTAAGTATGACTAATGAACCATATTTTTTTGGAGCACATGTCTAGTTGCTCTGGGAATGTGTTTACAGACTGTTGCAGGCTGACAAGCAGAGCCTGCAACACACACACACATACACACACATACAGGGATGTGCAGAGAGTTCCTCAGGGGCAGGGGCTCAAATGTAAAAAAGGGGCAATATGAGGGAAAAAAAATTATAGGTCAAAAGATTGGATACATTACTACTTTATATTTTTGCAAGAAGTCACTTATAGTCATCAAGCTTGCATTTATTTGATACAAATTGTAATGTACTTTATTAATTAACTTTATGCATTTTAAGCAATGGTGATTTATTAACAATGTTGAAAGCCTATGGAAGCCTGTCTCCGCCACTGAATAAAAATTAAAAAGGTAATTGCGACTTTTTATCTCACAAATCTGACTTTTCTCTTTTCTCATAATTGCATGATACAAATTTAGCATTTCTGACTATTTTTTTCTCTGGATTGTGAGATATAAACTCGCACTTTTGAGAACATACCCCCCCCCCCCCCCAAAAAAAAACTGGACTTTAACTCGCAATTGTGACTTTATAAATCAGAATTCTGACTTTATAACATGCAATTATGAGTTTATTTCTCCAAAAACCTTCCATAAAAACCTGTGATACTTTTCTCAGGATGCTTTGATAAATAAAAAGTTAAATAAGAACAGCCTTTATTCAAAATATAACTTTTGTAACAATATACACTACCTTTCAAAAGCTTGAGGTCAGTATCTTTTTTTTTAAATAAATGTGTTAAATTGATAGAAACAGTAGTAAAGATTGATACTGTTATAAAACATCTGTATTTTGAATAAACGCTTTTCTTTTAAACTTTTTATTTATCAATGAACAAAATGAATAAAATACAAATAAATTAAGCAGCACACTATTTATTAAAATAGTATAAATATATATTAAAATAGAAAAACATTCTTTTAAATTGTCATGATATTTCATAATATTAAGCTACAGCTTTTTTCTGTATTTTCATCAAATACATACAAGCTTGATAAGCATAAGACACTTTCATAATGCTGCATAATTATAAAAAATTGTAATGTAATAAAATCTTTCACGTCACCATTTCGCCAGCCTACACTTCACATAATATGCCTGAAGGTGGCAGTTGGGCTTAAATAACTATAATAGTTTCATCAAATAGTAAACGGTGCATCATACATAAATATAGGCTAAGTGAATTGAATAGCCTACTGATTACCATTATTGCGACTTTTGGCACTGCACGGTTTTGAGCAGTGCTTTTGTAGTCATTTAGCATACATTTGCCCAGCGATGTAATTTGAGTCATAAAATGAGACAGACTGCAGATCCATTTCGCTCCACAAATAAGCTTGTCTCTCCCATGTC
Source organism: Oxygymnocypris stewartii (assembly GCA_003573665.1). Classification (NCBI taxonomy): domain Eukaryota; kingdom Metazoa; phylum Chordata; class Actinopteri; order Cypriniformes; family Cyprinidae; genus Oxygymnocypris; species Oxygymnocypris stewartii. The sequence continues at coordinate 518,918 of QVTF01022252.1, forward strand.
ATTTTCAACCGATTTATGAATAAGAACAGAAAATTACTGCTCCACTTCACATTATTGTTCAATGAAATTAGAACTTATTTTGCCAGATCATGATTGGTTATATTTACATGACTAATGGGCCTTGATGAATTATGTAATATTCTAAAATATGTAATACATTGTAATGTTAATTAGAATTAAAATACATTTAATTTTATTAACCACAATATCATTGCTATTTTTCTGAGAGGGGCACTTTTGAATTATTTTGAAAAAGGGCAGCCCCCCCTTCTGCACGTGCCTGCACTCATACGTAAATTCAGAATACAGCTGGGGGCCATGAAGCCCATTTAAGAGATATGACAGACAGCCCCTAGAGGATCGTGTCCAGGTGCCATCCTTCAGGTAAGAGTGGCAGTGCTGCTTTAGTCCTTTGCCACTGTCTCTGTGTCCCCGGGGTATGAAGAGTTTTCGAGAAAAGGCCATCCAGTGTCTGGGTTATATGAGAGTACTTCCTATCTAAATGCTAACTGTCCCTTTTGCCTGGAGATGAGGAAAGGGACACAAAATGAAAAGGCCTCCATTGATTGGACATGTTTTTTTGTTTGTTATTCATTCATACATGCATGCTGGCATGTGTATGTCTGGCAATACATGGTTAGTATTGGCAATTTAATGTGATCTTTGTATTGTTTCAATACCTATTGTATTTATGAATTTGAACTGACAAAGGAAAAGGCCGATCTGGAAATGTATATTCTGTGTGTTGAATTATGTTTTTTTATGGAAATAGATCTGAGCTATTCAAACATTCAGGCTCACAGACAATGCTATGCGGAACATTGTGAACTCTACATCTTGTACAAATTAAATATGTAATGTAATTTGAGGATTATTTCATATTTAAAATGTTATTATACTTCATATATATTTAAAATCGTCAATGTGTAATACTTGGGGAAGTTATTTAAAAATACAATTATTTAAAATTGACAAACATATTGTGATACTGATATAATATTACAAAAATTAATTTAATAACTTCAATACATGATGTGGATGTGAAAATGTACTAGGACTGACTCTCTAATCTCCAATATTCGCAATACACAACCCTGAGCTGAGCATTTAATCAGTCTATATTGGGTGACCTCTGCATGGGCACAAGAGTTGTTCTTCAGTGGCAGGTGAAGAGAAGCAGTGGGGCCTTGGGCAGAGTGCTCAAGTTACCCAGAGCTTTTAGACATCATTAGAAATCACAACTATTGATCCTTCTGAAAGCAACAGATGGAGCTCAGCTCGTCCTGCCAAGGGTTTGGAGCCAGCTGATACAGTAAGCCTGGAATGACCAGACAGAAACACTATCAGCATAATATTCAATTCACAGTTGACATGCTTTGTAAGTCAGTTTTTGTTTATGATGCAGACGAATACAACTCAGTGCAATTGCAGGTGTATATTTCAACCTAGTTCATGCAATCGGTTATATATGGAAGCTCGTTTCTGCCATGCACTGAATAAAAAAATTAAAATAGTAATTGCGACTTTTTATCTCACAATTCTGAATTTTTTTTCTCGCAATTGCAAGTTTACATCTTGTAATTGTGATTTGTTTTGTCGCAATTGCGAGTTTTTTGCAATTCTGACTTTTTTTTCAGAATTATGACATTTAAATTCACAATTGCGAGTTATAAAGTCCAGTTCTGAAGAGACAAAAAAGGCTGATATGCTCTCAGAATAGTGCGTTTATTTCACAATTCTGACTTAATTTCTCACAATTGCGAGTTTATATCTCACAATTATGATAAAAAAAGTCAGAATTGTGAGTTTTTATCAAGCAATTCTGAGAAAAACATCAGAATTGTGAGATGTAAAGCCACAATTGTGTGAAAAAGTCAGAGTTGTGAGATAAAAAGTTTTTTTATTTTACTTTTTTATTCAGTGGCAGAAACGAGGCTTCTTGGTTATGCACCAAAAGTTCCCCAAAAAAATAATATATATATACATATACACGAGTTCCATTTGGCCAATCATGTGATATCAATAAAATAAATCTATATAATTTTCTTGATTTAATAATACAATGCCGTTTTAATCATGTTGATCAAAAGTATACTTTTTCATAAATATTTATTTATTTATTTAGTGTGCATCTTTAAGACAAGATTTAGTCTTTGTGTTTTACACAAGTTTTATTTTGGCAAAAGGCCATAAAGGTCTCTGCCTTTTCTGTTCTTTCAGCACACGTAAACACACTGAGTGACAGGTTTTTTTCTGACATCAATAGCTATTCATTACATGGCTTGAACAAAGAGAATCAGAATACGTATCACATCAGGCAGGGGGACGCACACACGGGCTGAGTGCCTGAATCACATGCGCGCCGCCACAGTCCGTGACAGCATTGATGAGATTTGTAGAGGCTCCAGCAGTCAAAATGAAAATTAATACGACAGCAGGGACTGGCGCGCACAGTCAATCAGGGTCCAGGCTCTTAGTATTGGCCTGGCGAGGTCCGGCTTAGACGGGCAGTTTCAGTCTCTGGGGACAAGGGCACTGAAAAATGATCACATCCTCTTGTCTGTGCACAAGAGAGCCAGGGGAGAATGAGGAGTCTGCAACTTCCTGGAATCTAGTAGAATAAATTCATTTAAAACCATCGTGTTCCAGCATCATTTGCCATGGCCTGACAGCTATTTAATCTCTCCTTTCATGACTTCATGCTGAGACAACACAATCAATTAACAAATCTCTTTGTCTTCATCTGTGCCAGGCATCTTACGTTGTATTTTGTGTTTTCCCTCTCCTTCGCATGGGCATACGAACTACAATTTTAAGATGAGTTTATTACTGGATTAGGCCCTTTGGCAACTTTTGCCTGAAACTAGTTTTCTTAATCATATTATGTCTGTATATTTGTGTTAGTGTCAATTTTTCAAAACCAATTATTAAAAAAGAAGAAATTGGATGGCATATCTTTATGCTGTGTTTCATTTCTCTATTCTAAAGAAATATCCTTCGGCATTTGATAAAATGAGTGATGGTCGAAGTTTGGCTTTTCAATCTTATGTTTTGAGCAGATTTATAGCCAAAACAAAGTTCTTCAAAAAATGTTGCTAACTTTTCCAACCTATCATGTATCTTTTCCTATATATCCCTTGACTACAAGTATTACAGATAAAAAGGAAAATTGTATTGCTTGCTCTTTTATTGCTTATGATGCTTAATTGAGTAGTGTTTCATCAAATGATCAAATTCATTTGAATTGTTTCTCCTTTAATTCCTATGAATAAAAATAGACACATTTGAGGTAACATTTTCACAGACAGTGAACGTTTAGAGCTATAATATTAATAAATAATTTGGTCTTAATTCTAAGATATCTTGATTTTTATTGCAAAGCTACTGTTGAAATTGTTTCTGACTTTAGGAGAAACATTTCTCAGAGGAAACTTCTGAGAAGCATATGCAGTTTAGTTCTTTATTTAAACAGTTTTGACCAACTTTAAAAAAATTTTTTTGATGGAATCTGAGTAATTTACCATTTGATTTTACCCACATATTTCGCAACGGGTTCAGTCAGTCATCTGAATGTGTCTTGTTGACCAACAGAGAATGGATAATGAACGTCTTTTGTCTGCAAAAATTGTGGAAAATTTCACTAAAGTGACTGTAGCCTACCTTAATTCACATAAATTCATATTTTCACACTTTGTTCGACCTGCGTAGCCTACACCCACACTGACAGGTATTTAGGTGTGGACTTTAATGCTTTTGTTTTCTAAAAATCCTACAGGAAGAAACATTTAATTCCAGTCCTTTAGACTGAAATGAGTAGGCTTACCTTTTCTGTGGTTTACTACATTCTACTGTTGAGAGAAACATATTTGTATGCAGCAGTGTTGTGTAATATTAGCAGACATTACTCCTAGTCTATATGAATCAGCGGTGGCGGGAATAACACAATCTGAACACAGACGGTGTGGTTTCCTTGAGATGTGAGGGTGTGTATATTGTGCCTTAGGGGTTTCATTATGAGGTGTGAACTGTGAAGGGGTGTCACTAGTGTATTTTTGTGGGGAGGGGTACACACTTTACCTCCTTTGAGGAAACCTTCTTTGTGTACATTCACTATGTATCAAATAAAAAAAGAGGTTCATTTACTTGTGTTGCATTAACCGTATTCCCTCACTTGATTCAAATGTAGAGAAAGAGGGAGGGGAGAGAGAGTGGGAGTGGGAGGAGGGAAATGATTTAGGCTATTATGAAAGGAAGATAGAGACAGAGTGAGAAAGAGAGATCGTGTCGTGCATATGACAACATCCTTATTGCGACGGGGGCTGCAGTTTCCTAAAGAGAGAGAAAAAATCCCGTATCACTAGAAAAGGCCAGTGGCCGTTATTGACGCAGCGCGCGGCATCAGCAGCGTCACTGGAGGAGGCAGAGAGACGCGAGCACGTCCTCATTCAAAGATTTTTACGAAGGTAAGAAAGCGCTTTCAAACCTTTATCATCCAAAGCGTAACGATTCACTTAACAATTCCATTCATATTGCCTTTAATTCGCTATTTGGCGGTTTTGGGGCAGTATTAAGGACGACACCCGCTGTGTTTATATTCTGGTTTGAAAACTGAAGCGTTCCATGATGATCTGTTAGAAAGGGATTGCGCAATACAGTTTAGCGGAATAATAATTTGGGAATATATCGGTTAACTGTTGCACACTGTAGTTATCAGGAGGCCTATATGAAACAAACACGTCTATTATGAAATAACGGTACGGACTGATGTGAACGGGGAGTAACGGCGTTTTGTTTACACGGGAGTGACGACCCTCATTGAAATAATCACAGCGGCTGATAGATAGGCATGAGTCTTACCTTAAACACCTGTGCAAACTACTGGCCAAAGACAAACATGAATTACTCTTTGACGTCTGATCTATACCAGAAGTGCTGTTATAAGAGAAACTCGGGGCAGTTAACTGTGCATGACATTGTAACGTTTTATATTGCATTAAAGAGTATGACCTACTACTCATATGTAAAGGAGACCGGGGCTAGTTGTCACACTAGGACGTTTAGAGTCAAAGGCCAATTAGACATTATGTGTATTTTCTCTAGTTGTTTTGTTTGCTGGTTTCAAAGACATCATTCAAGCTGTCACGCGTAGTCTAATCTATGTCATAAAGTGTGCCATTTATTTATTACGATTTGTTGGCAAAAACATTTGTATATTATTTTTATGTATTGTTAATTGTTTAATTTGGATAAAAATCCTGTTTAATGGCAGGTTCCAAAGTGCCAACTTACCCCGTATAAATCATTTATTTCTTGCTTAAAAATATTGTAACCAAAAGTTTTAAAAATAACCCTTTAAAGAAACAGTAAGTGTCTAAATAAAAATATTCTCCATAGAGACGTACATGTTCTAGCCTTAAAATATTATTCAGCAAGTTGTAGTATTAAATTAAAACATAACATTTCCAATTAAGTCATCTTCAGCAACATGTTATAAAGAATGCAGACCCGAGTCTGAACAAACTGCACCAGTTCAGAAATTCTGATCATACACAAAAAGCTCACCAAGGTCAGTATGCCCCAATACTAACCGCCTTGTTCGGTGACTCAGCCCTGTGGCATGATATTCTCGCCTCATTTGATGGGTTTTATTCTGTTCTTATCAGTTGAATCTGTATGACTTAATACAAGCTGTCTTGTTACTGAGAACCGACTGAAGCATTTCAGGCATTTCTCCATTAATAATGTGACTGAATGTTTTGCACTATGCATTTCAGTGTTTCCCTTTGAATTTTGTGATCAGTCTCCAGTCAGTTTTCCTTGCGTTCTATCTAATCTATTATTGCCTCTGAGTCTGAATGATCAGTAATATTGTTTAGAAGTTAGATGTAATTATCCAGAAACTGAACCTTGCCATTTTTAAACATCAAACAAGTATTATTGAGTTTAGCCCAATCGCATTTTGAAAACTTGAAAGGTAATTTGTGCAAAGTAATAAAAGTAGTATATAAATGGTCAGTAACTCAGGTTTATTGGGGACAGTTGTAGTGAGAGAGAGCATTTCAGAGGCATTTTGGAGGCTGGGGACAGCCATGGCCAAGGGTTAAACCTTATAGTGACAGACCAAGCAGTGGCCCTAAATTAAAGCTCAATGAAGCACTGTGGAAAAGTACACCATGGACTGCTAATGCTGGCCTGCAGCAGCCCCATCAGTGTGCTCAGGTGTGAGGCTAGAACCAAAAATGTAAAACGGTGAGAAACTGAGAAAGAAAAAAACAGTAGTATGCAAGCAGCTCTTGGACATGATGCTGCTGATTCTAGCAAACTCTGATTTTGGCAGACTTATGACCTAGAATTTTTTATAAAATAATTCATGCAAATATAGCTTCACACAATCTACTGGAATGAGGGCATGTGCTATATCCACCAGCCTCATAAAACATTCACGAGATCCCCGTGCCTTCAGAAGCAGATGAGGGTGAGCGATTGGGTAGGACTAGCGGTTCAGATCTTTTTTATGGGTGTTGTCCACGCGGGGCATATATTCACTCCATATTGAAACAAAAATAGCCCAATTTCCCAAATTATTATGTGCTTCTCTTATACCAATAATGTAGTTACCAAACAGGTATCCATGATAAGCAATATACTGTATTCACTATCCTGATGTCTTTTTTTTCTTTTCTTATGTTCAGCAAAGCTACATTTATGTGATCGAAGATGTCAAAGATAAAATATTATTGCAATTTAAAATAATTCCTTTATTAATATATTTTAATACAACTTAAAATGTAATTTATTCTTGTGATGAGTCAGCTATTATTCTAGTCTTTAGTGTGACATGGTCATTCAAAAATCATTCTAAAATGCTGATTTGATGCTAAAGAAATATTTTTTTTTATATCATCATTGTTGAAAACAGTTGTGCTGCTTAATAGTCCTTAATATTTTTGTGGAAATTACATAATTTTTTCAGGATTCTCCGGCATTTATTTGAAATAAAAATAAATTTTAACTATATGTTTTTGCTGTCACTTTTGATCAATTTATTGGATCATTGCTAAATAAAAGAATGAATTTCTTTATAAAAAGAAGAAGAATCTTATTGCCCCCAAACATTTGACTTTTCATTTAAAGTTAAATATATATAAAAATAAATATTTAAAAAATGTAAAATTAAAAAATTGCATTTTTTGTGTATTTTGTCTACTACAATAGGCAAGGTACTTATAATAATAATAATGATAATAATAATTACTATTATTATTTTCTATTCAAATTCATCAAGCATCCATTTTTAAGGCAGGACATGGTAAAAAATACTTCAAATTTAAATGGACATAAAAATCCTAGCTATTATATAAATGCAGAACACTTGCTAACTGCATTTCTGCTGGTTTGGGCATTTGGACACACTCCTATAGCTAAGTAATTGGTCCCTAAATCGACCACTTACTGTTTATACTTTAATAGTCTAGCTCTGCGTGTAGGCTTTAAACAGTGGTCTCCATCATATATGTTGCTATGCGGCATGCTGTTTACTTCCAAGAGCTTGAAGGAAATGAGGTAGATTCTGTGCCTCAAAACGTTATGGTTTCGCTGCTTTGTTACGGGAATGTCAAGGTTAGGACCTGTGATTCAACTCCGATCAATAAACCTATTTCTGCATCTGGGCAGTGGATAAACTTGTAGCTTGTCCACATGATTCATTTGTTCACATTGTGAAGTGAGTATACGATTGTTTGAATGACTCATATGACAGAATTAATATATAAACATATTATTTACACCAGTGAAAGTAATTTTAAGTTTGCAAAATTAGAAGAAAATTGCTCTGTAAGGTAACAAACAGTTTTCAAACAGGCTTTAAGAACACTCCTCCATTTTAAAATTTAATTAATTACACAATTTTGCTTTAAATGTCATTTTACAATCTCATTATTTAATGATTATTTCCATATTCGCATTTCAGTATAAATGGTATAGCTGAAAGACACTTCTAGAAAGCTAAAATGACCCAGTAATCCTCTCATAGATCATGGACAAAGTGAGAATGAGATGCATCCACAGCGCTGTGTGAATCTATGTGAATGTGAGATGAAATTAGATTAGTATGGGAGCTGGAAGTACATTCCTGTCCAGCTGCTGAAAAATGATCCTGTAGAGAGCAATGAAGCCATGAACCAGTCAGAATGATGTGCAGGGACGTTTTAACTGAAGCCAAGTGTATCTGAACTTAAGCGTCACATAAATTTGAAAGACTTGTTCATCCATGAGAGCATGTACTTAACCCTGATCTGCACACATCCAGGTCATGAGGGCCTTTAGCAGTTCAACCATTCACTGGGAGTGCTAATAAAAATGTCTGATCAAACAGAGAGGGGTTGTTCACTGGGAAGGTCGGAGACCACAAGGTCAGATGTTTTTTTTCAGAGAATGATAAAGGTCAAGGATCTCCACATCTGTTGGGTTATGGGGGTCTTGTTGAGATATGGCCACTAGAGAGAATGGATGTGCCTGTGTTTGAGGGAGGAGGTGGTAAATGAGGAAGAGTTGGGACTTTCTCAGTTCTCTGATCTCTACTGTGAAGTGCTCAAGTACAGATGAGCTTCTGTTTTGTGTCCTGCAATGAGCACTTCTGGGACATAGAGCGGTCATTGTTCTCCTCAGGCGTTGCTGGCGCAGATGCTGTATCTGTCAGGGAGAACATGCCATGCTCCAATTGAAGTCACTGGGCATCGTAATTGCAGTCTCTCCCTCGGTACGGCCATCCACGGCCCCCTGCTATGTTTTAATGGGCCTTATCACAGCAAATATGTAACAGAGAGAGTTCTATATTCAGTCTCTTCCCTATGTGATCAGTTTCGGTCAAAAGAATTGTAGAACAGTTACCTAGACTATTAAAATTATATTATGGTTCAAATTAAGGGCTGTGAATTTATTGAATGTATAACAAGATTATATGCCATTTTTAAAGAAATTCATACTCCAGCATGGGCACAGGGAGGACAAAACTAATCTAAAGTGACAGTGAATGCATGTATAATGTTACAAAAAAAATCTGTTAAAATATTTTTTTTTACTTTCTATTCATCCAAGAAACATTTCTCAAGGTTTTCACAAAAACATTAGGCAACTTTTATCAACACTGATAGTAAGAAATGTTTGTTATAGTATCATGTGACTCATTTTTTAGGAATAATTGATCCTAAAAAGTTTTTAGGAAATGTAAAATAGGAAACATTAACATTTTAAAGTTTTTTTAAATGATAATAATATTTCAAACTAATAATTTTTAACAATATATTACCAAACCCAAACTTATGAAGTATAATAATTTCCATATGATCAAATAAGCTGATATGTTATTTACCTGTGATAACCGATAGAATATTATATTCTATCTAAATAAACTAACAAAATCTAAAATCAGCCATTTTGACTGCTACCATGAATTTAGGCATCACAAAATTAAAATGTACAGTTTTAAAACTATTTTAATATTTACTCAAGGTTATATTTAGATTACTTTTAATTGAGTGTTAGACAAGGCAAAGGGAAGGCAAACATAAGTGTTCACAATTAAATGTAATGTCTGTAATTAATCTATAATGTCAGCCGATAATTAATATACTGTGCATATCAAAATCAGGATTGATATATCAGTGTTTAGAATTGTATTGCCTGCATTAAAATGTTCAAAGAATGCTCCTTTTGTCAGCTTTTTGAAGGTCACTACATTTCAGTCTGTTTCTTCTTCAAAAAGGACAAGCACATCATGGTCCTCTGTGAAGTGAGCCAAGCTATTGCAGGACATTTCATCTTGGCGGGCTGTCAACAACACTCACAGACTATCATGTTGATATTTCAGTTACAGGAGGGCTAGTGGGTCCACGTGAGGCTGTTTGTCTTCTCAGGTCTCTGGCCCTCACACCCTTTCTCTTGTGAGTTTGATACATGGCTGTGGTCTTCAGGGCCCAGACTGGCACCACTTTACCATCTGCAGGGCACGGAGAGGCAATGAGGTGTCGTTTAATGTGTGGAAGCATATAAGGACAATTGAAACAGGTGGTGCACAAGCTGGTGTTTTAGTTTTATGTACTGAATATGTGCATCCTGCATATTTAATGTTTATGGACGATTCGTCATTTAAGGCCACATTTAATTGAATTCTTGACTTCATTATAAAGATATGATCAAATTCTGATCACTTTGGTTATGACGATAAATGAAGCTACTTCCAGATCATCCGTATGATTCCAACCATCAATGTGAACTATTTTTTTCTTATTATTATATGTATATGTATTAAAAATGCAATGGTTCTCAAAGTATATTGTATTAATTGACAGAAATATTATTCATTATTATATATCTCTAAAAACTAGAATTAAATATTTAAAGTTAATATAAAATATCCTTTAGAATGTTTAATATATATATTTATTCTATTGAATCAATGTAGGGGACTGAATTGAAGAATCACCCAGTCTTGAATGTGTCCTGTCCTTTAGCATTGCAAATTTGCAGTAAACATTAGAATGACTTTTCACAATGTATTCAAATTGAGAGCCACCACAGTGTAGCTTGGGTTTGTGAAATCTGAGCTATTCCAATTTGAATAGAGATCTGGTTTCAGATATCCACACAAGCCAAGGCAAGGACAGCATTTTAAGCTGACGATTTTTATCACCACCGGCTGCCACGCTGCTGTCTAAGGCCATGCTGTACCCAGCCTCAGCACTTTTCCCAGCACCTGTGCTTTCCTGTCTGTTGCGGTGGCACCAATTAGAGCTACTGTGACAGTTGTTCTCAGGTATATTATACTTGTATGTATTTGACCGCTCATTATATGGGCCATGGACAACCACACAATGTTTGTTACACAATGTTTGTTACAAGCAAAATAAAATTGCTGATATAGTTTTCTGAATAAAAGTTACCACACTCATACTATTCAAATCTTTCACTTATTAATTAACATAATTCATTGCTTGGCTTTAGTTTATAATAAAGCCCCATGCTTTTTTATTTTTGGATAGCAGCCTTCAAACCTCATTCAACATTTAATTTGATTATTGCTGCTTCAGCGAGTGGCAGCTATGTGAAATATCGAGAAAGGCAAGACTTCAATAATGCATGGCACAGTCTAAAAGGCAGTACGTCCGCAGAGTCAATGAGCTCTTATGTGGATTTGTAGACCCCTGAGTCGCAAAGTTATCACTGTTCGGAACCGCTGTGAAAAAAAAAGCAGAAAATGATTAAGTTCTTGTTATGGTTAAAAATGTGTGAATTATACATTTGAATGTTTAAAGAAGATAATAAAGACACAATTAGCTTTCATGTGTCCCATTGAGGAGATTCAACATGACCCAATAAACAACCTGCTGCCCTTGTGTTTCATTTCAGTACATGGCTGGATAGAAAGATAATAATGACACTTTAAGCTCTGGAAAGCTTTCAGTAGTATCTGTTAATTACACATTGGCGTTTACACTTTAATCATGCTCTCTGCTCTGCTTTATTGTCATGGTTCGTAGATTCTAGGCTTAATGGGATAGTCATTATATTGATTGGGTTTAATGTTACCAAGACTTTCGGTCTGAAAACAGTAAGTTGCATCTTTGTGTCACTGTTCAGACACTGGGGAGATGACTCTCTGCTCTGAGCAAACATGTCGAACAGCAAACAATCACAACAAACAGCTAATCATGGCTTGAATAATCACAAACTGATGCACTTGGTGTTGAATCCAGATCTAGATTTGCTGTGGAGTCACTCTGGCATCTGCAAATGTGACGTAGTAAACCAGAAACTTATTTGTAGTTTTTAAAGTGTCTTTGAGATCTGTTTTTGCCTTTTCTGCATGGATCATCATTATAATTCCTTCCCACTGCTGCTGTTTAGCTCTGGCTATCAAGTGCTAAAATGTATCGGCAAACTCAGATTGCAAACACTGAATTTTTATTCTGTGACAAGGCCATGTCTTGGGAACACTAAGCCATACGTTTTACATTTGATTTACTTTTGGAATATTCAGACAGGCAAGATGTTTCTTGCTGTATCAGCTGTAACGTATAGGAGTTTGGCTGTTTGTAGACCAAAGCGTTTTTTGAGGATGCAGTGGGTGTCCAACAGAACCTGAAGGTATGTAGATGAAGGTAGACTGATAAAAAATTCCTTAGATATGTTTTTTTTTGTCTCTACACAGACCGACAGGCCACCTGCTGGGAAAGATCCATTTTGGGGGCTTAGTCCCATTCGCAGATGTCAGGGCGGCAGTAAAAGCGTCATTGCCCCAGGCAGTCCTTGAGTCCTACAAGAAACTTGACTTTTGAGAAAAATAAGTACTCAGATGAATGTTTGATGGTAGGCACTAGGGAGGAATGAAATGGCCATAGGGAACAGTAGGACGTTTTTCAGATAGGCTCTTGTTGGCTGAACGTACAAAAAATATTACATATACAAAGCAAATATAAAGGGAGGAAAAAGCTCACAGACTGGCCCACATAGGCCTATTTAAGCTACAATGATGGCAGCATCTCCCTGCACAAATTAATAGAAATGTTAAATGTAGGTGATGTTTACATTTTCAGGCTCACTCTGTTTCTATGTGTTGAATTTGTCACCGTCAGGAAGCACTCAGCCGTGTGCCCTCATACAAGCTGGACGAGCTGTTATGATTGTCCTTAGCTCTGAAGTTTGAAATGGATTTAGGAAAAGTGTTGGAACAAGAGGCATGATTCACCGTAGGAAGGTGTGAACCTGAGAAATACATAAAGATCTTGTCAAAATGAAAATGTTACGTAATTTTGTTAATTACAGGGTTGCTTTTGCAACAGTAAAACAGTTAAAAAACAACATTTTATTTTAAATGTGCTGCAAGCTTATTTTATTTAAAATAATATATTTAAAACCAGTAGGCCTATTTTAAAGTGTTGATTTTGCAATATTAAACAATATATAAAAATGTATAAGTAATTAAAATATTATTTATTTATTTTTAATAGACTTATATATTTAATATAATAGTATTTCATATTTATAATCATATTCATATCAAATAATATTGGTAAAATTAATATATTTAACAAGTTTGAATTATGTGACGGAGTAGTGGGGAATTATTGTCTCAGACTATCCCTGATGATAGAGAATGGAATGGGAAAAAATGTGTTTGAGTCTTTAAATGGTAAATCAAAGCTTAACAGAGAACTTGCAAATTTGTGCATTGATGATTTGTGTGTTCCTTGACAAACAGCCTTCTCATATTCATGCATACAGTACATCTACTGCAGCATGAGGAAAATCCTGTCAGCTACGTCCTGGCAGCCAGCACATTATACCGTGCTAAGTACTAAGTAGAGTGCGGCTGAAAAGACTGTGACAACACACCGAAGCAGTGCTGATAAAACAAGCATTTGAGCGCAGTCAGGTGGCAATCAGAGTCTTGTTTGGTGTAATTAAGTAATTTTTCTGATGAAAGCCCCTTTTTCTCTTTTTTAAACCTCTACAAACGACTACTGGGATGCTTCCAGGGGGCCATTCTCATCACAAACAGCACATCTGCGCTGATGCTTGACGCCTGCAGACATACTGAGAACCGCAGAGCAGCGGCCCTTGCTGCGATTGCCATTACTCGGGCCAGGAAAAAGATGTGCAATTGCCAATTACTGGGCTGGGGGGGTATGCTGCACAGTGAAGGAAATCACACTCAAAGCAGATGTGAGGGCTGGATGGCGAATGGTGCAAAACAGCTGCTCCCCGGTGCACTCTTGGCAATTTAGCCGCTAGACAATTTGAGTCACGTGTCCCTGTTTTATTAGGCCCGAATCTGAGCCGTGCATCAGCAGGTGACACATCGGGGCGAGGAAGAGGTGAATATGCTGGTGTAGAGTAGATTTTCAGGCTGTCAGAGGAATACAGTTTCAGAATAAATCAGAATTTGTTGCCAATTGAAAACAGACAGCCATGCATCCTCACATTGGTTGGACAGGGCTGTTATGATTCTCCTCAGTTGTAAAATGGACATAAGAAAACTAAATATATCCATATGTGTACCTACACTCACCCTCTTGTCTTTTTAAAATTGAATGAGCTTCTTTCTTCTGTGGAACATAAAAGAAGATATTTTCGGATATTTCTGAGTGTTTTCTTGTTTTCAATTCAGTGGAAGACAATGGGCACCAAAACAGCTTGGTCACGACATTCTTCAAAATGTATTCTTTTTGTGCCATACCTAAAGTACCTTACCTTACTAACTATTAATAGAAGTCATATTAATAGTGAGAATTGGTCCACAAACTTTCATTTTTGAGTGAACTGTTACCTTAACTTAAAAATAAGGTTGATACTCATCTAAGAATCTGTCTGTTTGTTGTGAGTCATCTGGGTTTTTGTTTTTCCCCAGGAGCTGCGAGGCTCGGTCTCTTGTCTGGGTGTGGTTGCAGGAGGAGGATGAGGATTCTGTTGTCTCTGCTGTCTCTCAGCTCTCTGGCTCTGAGCTACGCATTGGGTAAGTATGATCTGATCTGATCTGATGTCTCCCATCATCTCATCTCATTCAAGATCCCATTTGCAAATATACTTAGGAGGTCCCGCTCAGCCCTTCTCCCATTAGTGAAACTTCGTTACCACTCACCCTTTGTTTTTTTTTTCTATGTTCCCTCTGCTCCCGCATTTCCTTGTTGAAACATAATTGAAATGTATGCTGTCACTTTGATGGTGTCTGGGACGTGTGGGTTTAGTCTTGTGCATCAGTGGGGGGCCACACATTCAGATTAATTATTCATTGTGTTATCTTAGGTCAGTGGGCAGAAGGGATTTGATTTACTTGAGAGGTGTTTTTGATGGCTGAAGTAATCCTGGCCCCATTAAACATTGATAAAAATGTGCTTTTGTCCATAATGCAACTTGGCAAATGGCATTCAAGTCAAAGTTATACTAGTCTCACAGGCATAAAATCTGGTCCACAAATTCTGGTCAAGGAGCCACCATTTAACCAACATAAGATGCCAAGAAAAATATGTTTTATTTTTACATGCCATTTAGGGAAAGATTGATTTAAAATGTTTGATTCCACAAAAATAGTCTGAAAAATCTCAAATTTAAATAACACTTCAGCAGTGTTGGAATGCAACTGCCTGAACACAAAACATTGAAGATGCAGAAGTACCAACTACTTCACAGGTATTTGTTCTTCAGCAAATCTGCTCACTTCTTCAACTTTCTCCTTACTTTTAAATCAGACTTTGTTTCCAGACAGACAGGTGCAGCCAGCCAATTCAAAATACAGATTCTGCCCAATGTTTCCTAGACCTACATCATTGTTTGCTCATTTACTTGATCAAAATACAGCAATATTGTGAAATATTATTACAATTGAACTCTACTGTTTTAATATATTTTAAAATGTAATTTATTGCTGAATTTTCAGTAGCCATTACTCCAGTCTTTTAGTGTCATGTGATCCTTCAGAAATTAATATGCTGATTTGGTGCGTAAGAAATATTTTTTATTATTATCAATGTTGAAAACTATTTTTTTTGTGTAAACTGTGCTGCGTTTTTTTCAGGAATCTTTCAGTTAATGGAAAGTTCAGAATTAATAATCTTTTGTAACACTGTAAATTTCTTTGTTGTCACTTATTCAATTTAATGCATCCTTACTGACTAAAAGTAAATTTCTTTCAAAAAAATCTGTAACGTGTATGCAGCAAGACATGGACATGGATTGATACATGAATGGTTTGAGAACATACCTAATTGTCGTATTCACTGTCCTGAGGAAAATGTCTAGGTTCTGATTTTTCATTACAGGCATTCAGATTGAATTGGCTAACAAAACAATTACTGTTTCTAGTCTATTACACAGAAGTAACTACACATAGAGACTGTGAAGAGCTGTTGAGAGAGATCAGTGGAAAGAACTTAAGTGGCAGTTTTGAGCTGTTTATCCCATTACTGGAAGCAACCACTGAATTTCACTGTAATCTCAGAGCAGAAAACCTCCCGGGGAGCCGGCTCCCCTTCTCAACTCATCTCTCCTCCCCTGCCTCTCTCGTATTGCCCTAGATTCCTGTGGGTCTCATCAGAACTGCATACACACACTGATTTGCACACATACATATGCAGAACTTCAATGAATTCTAAATTACAATTTCATAAATTGAACAAAAAGTCAGCACAGTGACTGAAAAAATGTATGATTCATCAATTTTTCTCTTTGTTTAAGAATGTTAAAAAAAATCTGGAAAACAAGATAATATGCATACGATAATAAAAATTCCAATTCATAATACATCATATGCGTTCACGGCTACCTGGAGACTTAACTGTATTCAAACTCCCCTGTTCCCCTCTGTTCTGTCAAAATATCTGAGTGCGTGCGATTATATCTGACAGCTTGTATCCCCTGCTGACTTTCCCCGGGTGGAGTACACTCCCACTATGAGTGCAAATACGCTGGAGTTGTTAGGTACGCACGACCCCCCTGTATCTGTCTGTTTGGCACAGCACACTAGCTGTCAATGGAGGCAGTACAAAAGACCTGAGCATGTCAAGACTACTTGAGCTAGATTACTCGCACAGATATTTTATTTTACCCTTGAATTTAATTTAGTGTGCTGTTGCCTAGTTAATCATCTGGTAACCAGAAGGCTGTTGGTTCAAATCCACAGGGTCACCGTGTTGAATGCTGTTTATGACTCGAAAGCATTTTGTGACGGTCTTTGTTGAATCTGCAGTAATGGTGGGTGTATTTTTGTAGGTGGGGATGTGTGTGTGTCAGGTCACGACAGCGGGCCTGTGTTTGAAGAGCAGCCGTCTAGTCTGATTTACCCGGAGGGGATGCCAGAAGGCAAGGTGACCCTGAGCTGCCAGGCTCGTGCCAGCCCTGCTGCTATTTACCGGTACTCAGATCAACTTTTTGGCACTTACACCTTATCGAACAAAGCAGGACCTTTATTTACTATGGCCTAACTTTAAACACAAACATTGTACAAATATTTTACCAAAATAAATTATTTCAAATACATTATATATTTAAAAAAAGAATAATAATATTGTAACAATTTAATTTAACTTAATTTAAAGTTAAGTTTAATTTAATTTAACAATTTAACAATTTTAATATTGTAAGTGTCTTTATTGTAATTTTGATCAGTTTGGTGCATCTTGCTGAATAGAAGTATTCATTGTATATATATATATATATTACTGACCTGACCCAAACTTTTGATTGATAAAGGAATTTTGTATGTTAATAATAATAAATTAAGTTTATTGGATTTTTTTCTAGTTAAATGTATTAACTTCTCTAAATGTTGTTGTATTTATGCTTAGAAAATCTCTATTTGTCACTGGTATGATAAATAAACATAAAAATATATTCTCTGAAAAGCATTAAACATCTCCTTATTTAAAGGAGGTTCAAAATATTTTTACAGGAAAAAATATATATTTTAAATACATTATGCATGCATGCTGTGCTACGTGTTTGCCTGAATTTAATAAATCATTGATTATGCACTTTTTGAAGTTATAATCGGTTTAAGTTAGATCTTGAATGTGATTTCTCACAGGTGGCGCGTGAATGGCACTGAAATAGCATTTGTCGAGGATTCGCACTACACACAGGTAGCAGGAAACCTTGTGATCAATAACCCTCAGAATGGGCGAGATGGTGGCTCGTACCAGTGTCTCGCCATCAATCGCTGTGGCACCATTGTTAGCCGAGTGGCTAACCTCAAATTTGGCTGTGAGTACAAACCAAATGATTTTGTTGTCCAAGTGTGAAAATTAGGCCTTTTTGTATAAAAGCAGCAGTTGCACTTAACCACAGCTGATTAATGTTGTGTGTCTTCTAGACCTCCATGATTTTCCCCCTGAGAGTAGAAGCCCTCAGACGGTCCATGAAGGTGCAGGAACCTTTCTTGCCTGTCAGCCACCAGCTCATTACCCAGGTATGATTGCACACTATCATCTAATAAAATATTTCACTCTGTATTCAGTTTATTTATTTCCTCAAAGGTTAATATTACATCTTCCATCCATTTTGTACCACTAAGCTTTGTCCTACCGCTGGTTCATCAACGAGTTCCCCAACTTCATTCAGCCAGAGGGGGGCAAATGGTTTGTTTCTCAGGTGACGGGTAACTTATACCTTGCTAATGCAAGAGCCAACGACACGGGCAACTATTTCTGCTTCACCACCATCAACATGGACATCAGCACCAAGAGCATCTTCAGTAAAGCTGTCCAGCTCACTGTTTACCCCGATGGTTAGTTAGTTCCCCTTAAAAACAAGAAACAAGCTCAAGTACATGCTGCTATCAAAATAACATTTTATACAAAAAAGCACACGTTATATTTTGTTTTTCCCCAGCAAACCCAAGGAAAGCCACTCCAAATGTCCGAGTGCGTTTTCCCTCTGAGACGTATGCGTTATCGGGACAAACTGCACATCTGGAATGCTTTTCCTATGGCAAGTAAGTCCCCCATAGCTACTCACTTCCGTTCAGATATCACTGCGACATCGGTTCAACATAATCCATAACTCAGTCAGCTATTGAAAATTTTTCTCTAACGTCCTTTTGCTTGCTCTTTACTTTCCTCCCTAAGTCCCATTCCTAAAATACGCTGGAGGAAGGTGGATGGGCTTTTACCACCTAAGGTCGGAGCAAGTGCAGAGGGACCCACACTGATTATTCCTGAACTGAATTTTGATGATGAAGGCATGTATGAGTGTGAGGTTTACAACTCAGAGGGCCGTGAGACACATCAGGGACGTGTCTCTGTGCAAGGTAGGCATAACGTCAGCACTAGAATATTTTCTACAAGATTTTCCTTTTGTTACCTTGGGTAGAAGTTGATGTAAAATAAAACGTTGTCTTGTTATTGTTAACAAGAATTATTAATTAGAATAATTAAAATAAAATAAAATATACAATGTAAATTATATATAAATATTACAAATAGACAAAAAATCTAAAAATGTAAATGAAAATGAAATGTTAACTAAAATAAGTTAAAATACTAAATCAAAACAGAAATAAAAATCTATTAAAATTATATACTGCGTGTGAATGTATATATATATATATATATACACACACACACTTATAAAAATTACAAAAATGCAAGCAAATCAATACTAATTTTTTAATTCAAACCTGAATTTGTTCAAATAAAATATTATTTATTATATTCATAAAAACTATATTAGTATATAAATAATACTGAAGTAATAATGGTGTATAAGCAAGTAAATGAATACACATCAATCCAGTTATTAGAGAGAAGTACAAATCTGTGGGTTTGTATGTGTTCTCGCTTCCCAGCCCAGCCTGAGTGGCTTCAGGTCATGAGTGACTCTGAGGTGGAAATCAGTTCGGAGCTGCAGTGGAGCTGTGCTGCTGCGGGCAAACCAAGACCCACCATTCGCTGGCTCCGTAACGGACTGCCCCTCACCACACAGGTCAGCCATATGCGCGCACACACACAACTGGAGCTGGATTGTCATCTGACAATGTGTGTGTTATCAGAAATGAACAGGACCTCTAGCTGTCAAGACTCAGACTGATATATGCTAGCTCATTTTTAGAAAACTCTTCCTGTCTTTGAGGCAGGGAGATGTGACAGTGAATAACCTGCTCGTTATTTTTTCAGCTAGAGGTAAATTGACAATAGAAATGTTGTGTGGCCCTCTGCTGGCGTTAATGTGCATGTGCATCATGTCTCTTACCTGTGTGCAGGACCGAGTGGAAGTGAAAAACGGGCGACTGAGGATCAGTAACCTCGCCTTGGAGGATTCTGGGATGTATCAGTGTGTGGCTGAAAACAAACATGGCACCGTTTACTCAAACGCTGAACTCCGAGTTCAAGGTGAGCACGAGTGAATCTCAACATGAATGCAAATCAGAATACAACTGAATAAACATTGACATGTTTATCTTGTTATACCTTAATGCACTTTAACTCCCCTTCTGCCCACACAGTCATGCATGAACCCCGATTATGGTATAGTATAGTCTGTGTTTAAATCCTCTCTGTGGTTCCCCATTTCCGTTCCTCCCTGTCCTGTCGCCCTATTTCAGTCCAGGCTCCAGAGTTCAGGTTAAATCCAGTGCGCAAGCTTGTTCCTGCTGCTCGTGGAGGACAGGTGAAAATGGAGTGTAAACCTCGGGCGGCTCCTAAACCCACTCTCTTCTGGAGCCGTGGCACAGAGCTACTGACCAATAGTACCAGGTAATCCAGTAATGAAGTGCTTCAAAGGCTTCCTAAATGCTTTAACTAAATAAATGTCATTATTGACAGAAAAATGGCCTTGTGAGCTTTATGTAGATGCTTTGAGTACAGTGATCTCGAAAATATGAATTTTCTCCAGGATAACAGTCACTCCAGATGGGGTTCTGTGGATTTACAATATCAGTCGTGCCGATGAGGGAAAGTACACCTGCTTTGCAGAAAACTACCTTGGCAAAGCCAACAGCACAGGACACCTGTCTGTCAGAGGTAACAAAACCTCATTTTTTTGTTTATCTCGTTTAAAGGTCTCAGTTTATGTGTTTGGCACTAAATATTTGCAGCTGTAAGTGTTTACATGGATAGTTTTTTTTACACTGATTACACTTAGAAAGTGTAAGATCCCGTTAAACCCATAAAAACTGTTTCTTTATCGGGAAATGTCACTAACGGTTAAGCAAAATCTGGACTTTTCTCGACACACCTATAGACTTTTTAGCCAAGTTCGCTTTGGATGTAAACACCTTTATCAGCTCCCATTCTGGCTGTTCATTGTGCAAATCGTCTGTTATATCTCGATTTCAAGCCTGAGTCTATTTTTAGCTTATTGATCTGCATGTAAACCTTTAAAATACTAATGTGGGCGCAGATGCTTTCTGTGTACAAAGTTATGTTTTTCACCCTGTTCTCTCAAACAGATGCCACAAAAATCACTTTAGCACCCTCTAATGCTGACATCAATCAGGGCGAAAATACCACTCTGCAGTGCCATGCGTCACATGACCCTACTATGGATCTCACCTTCACCTGGTCCCTCAATGGAGTTCCGCTGGACCTAGAGGAACCAAATGGACACTATCGGCGTATGGAGGGGGTGAGCACTTGACGTGAGAGGGTGTTTAAAAACTGTAAACCTCAGCACATTAACTCTTAATTAAGTATTTTTTTATGCTTATGCTCACCAAGGCTGTTTTAATTTGAAAAAAAAATACAGTAAACCAGTAATATTGCGAAGTATTCAAATTTTGTATAAATGTTTTTATTGTAATAGATTTTAAAATGTATTTTATTTTTATTATTGTTATGGGAAAAAGAACTGAATTTTCAGCAGTTATTACTTTAACGTGATCCTTCAGAAATCATTCTAATATTCAGATTTAGTGCTCAAAAAACATTTCCAATTGGAGTTTTAATTTTTGGGGGATAAATTAGATTTTTGATGAATAGAACGTTCAAAAGAACAGCATTTATTTTATATATCTTTTTATAAAAACTTTTTTTATAAAAACTTTTTGACTGTAGTGTTTGTTAGTTTGATTTTGTACCGCAAGGCACTGGTTTATTCAAAATACAGCTTGTTAAGAGATGTGTCATGGCATTTCTAAATTAGACTTGTGAGTTTTGCCTGGCAGATGATAAAACGATAAACCTGCATTGCAAGCTATATCTAGGGTCATCTCTACGTCATAGAGATTTGACACTTTGCTATGCCATTGCAACAGCATAGCAAACATGCTAAAAACAACTTAGAGCATAGAGGATCCCTGACAACCCACAACACCCTAGCAAATTCTATTTATATACAATACCATGCATACCTAGCAAGATTAGTAAAACCATTTGGATTTGGATTCCAATAGCAGCAGACTCTTCACACATGCTGATATTAGCTTTAATAGGATTTACTTCAAAGTAAATGCCTTTTAGACATATTATATAGTCAATTTTAAAATCCCAAATTCAAAACCTCTCCAGATTAAGCATGTAGTAAAAGCATGATAATGTTCCTATGAAGTTGAAGTGGGCTAATACATCTTTCTAACACAGTTTACTTTTCTTTTCACTGTCATTTCATGTAGAAAGAGACGATTGGTGACCTGTTGATAGTGAACGTACAGCTCAGTCATGCTGGCACATACACCTGCATGGCCCAAACGGTGGTGGACAGCGCAGTGGCCTTAGCCAAGCTGGTTGTGAGAGGTAAGGGCATCCAGTTGGCCGAGCAGTGATAGAGACCTTAATAAAGCTCAGTTTAGCAGCCTGTGGCTGTTCCACAACCCTGCTCTTGTGTTTTACCTCAGCTTGATCGTTTTGCCCAGACAACTGTCAGCTCTCAGCCCTGTGAGAAGGAATGAAATGTAGAGTCATGAAACATACATTTAGAATATCTGCATCCTTGGGGTTTGGTTTCCATATGCCTATATGTTTGGTACAGATTTAGTAAAGAAAGCAGCCCCAACTAAACTGCTTTCATATATATATATATATATATATATATATAAAACATTGGTTTTAATTTGTTTTTTTTGCTGTGTGTGCATGAATATAATTATGTGAAAAAATGTAAATTTAAGAAAAAAGAAATTGTACATTCTCTAGTAAAGCTCAATGTTTCTTTCTTTACAGGCCCACCAGGACCTCCTGGAGGTTTAGTGGTGACTAGTGTCAATGACACATCTGTTGAGCTGAGATGGAGCCGTGGATATGACAACCACAGTCCCATTGGCAAGTATGTCATCCTGGGCCGATCTTCACGGACTCAGGACTGGAAGAGGATGAGAACGGGTGAGGTTATGGGTCATTTTGCTGCATAATGATAGAGATAACATTTTTGCATAAATATTATTACAAATGTTTTTTATTATAGCAGGGGTTTCTCTAATGTTTTTTTACTTTTCTGTTCATAAACCTGAACCAATCCCCCATTTGCACAAAGCATTGTGAATAAAACATTTAAATCAGCATTCCCACATTGTCAATCAACTTAGCAATCTTGCCTTCTCAGCATGAGCTTTTTATATACTGGAACATTTTTGATTATTTTCAATATATTCAAATAAATATCAGTTTTAATGTCAAATATGTACAACCCAAATTCCTGAAATGTTGGGTCATTTTTTTATATATATAAAATGAAAAATAAAAGATTTTCAAACCACATGAGCCAATATTTTATTCACAATAGAACATAGATAACATAACAAATGTTTAAACTGAGACATTTTTTAAAACTTTGCACTAAATGAGCTCGTTTAAAATGTGATGCCTGCTACAGGTCTCATAATAGTTGGGGGCATGTTTACCATGGTGTAGCATCTCCTCCTCAGTTTGAAGACGTCTGGGCATCGAAGTTGTGATTTTTCTGGAGTTTTGGTGTTGGAATTTGGTCCCATTCTTGCCTGACATAGGTTTCCACCTGCTGAAGAATTCGTGGTCATCTTTGATGCATTTTACGTTTAATGATGCGCCAAATGTTCTCTATAGGTGAAAGATCTGGACTGAAGGCAGGCCAATTCAGCACCCGGACTCTTTTACTACGAAGTCATGCTGTTGTAATAGCTGCAGTATGTGGTTTTGCATTGTCCTGCTGAAATACATGTCATCTGGAGGGGAGCATATGTTGCTCTAAAACCTTTATATACCTTTCAGCATTCATAGTGCCTTCCAAAAAATGCAAGCTGCCCATACCGTATTTACTTATGCACCCTCATACCATCAGAGATGTTGGTTTTTGAACTGAACGCTGATGACACGCTGGAAAGTCTCCCTACTCTTTAGCCTGGAGGACATGGCATCCGTGATTTCCTACAAGAATATCACATTTAGACTCGTCTGACGATAGAACACTTTTCCACTTTGAAACAGTCCATTTTTAATGAACCTTGGTCCTCAGGACACGACGGCGCTTTTGGACCATGTTCATAAATGGCTTCCTTTTTGCATGATAGAGCTTTAGTTGGTATCTGCAGATTAATGAATGAGGCATATGAATAGTGCTTTTATTGTGTATTGCTGTACACCCATAGCACTTTACAATCATGAGGGGGTCTCTCCTCAACCACCACCAGTGTGCAGCATCCACCTGGATGATGCGACGGCAGCCACAGTACAACGGCGCCAGTGCGCTCACCACACACCAGCTACAGGTGGAGAGGAGAAAGAGCCATAGAGCCAATCAAGTGTGTGGGGATTATTAGGAGGCCATGATTGACAAGGGCCAGTGGAGGGAATTTGGCCAGGACACCAGATGGCACGGCGGATTGTGTTTACCAACAGTGGTTTCTGGAAGTATTCCTGGGCCTATTTAGTAATGTCAATGACAGAATCATGCCGATGAGTGATGCAATGTCGTCTGAGGGCCCGAAGACCATGGGCATTCAACAAAGGTCTTCGGCCTTGTCCCTTACGCACAGAGATTTCTCCATTTTCTCTGAATCTTTTGATAATGTTATGCACTGTAGATGATGAGATTTGCAAAGCCTTTGCAATTTGACTTTGAGGAACTTTGTTTTTTTAAGTATTCCACAATCTTTTTACGCACTCTTTCACAGATTAGAGAGCCTTTGCCCATCTTTACTTCTGAGAGACTCTGTCTCAAACTCAATTCCTGGAGGGCCGCAGTTCTGCAGAGTTTAGCTCAAACCAGCTCGAACTCACACCTGCTTGGTAGTTTCTTGTGATCCTGAAGACCTTGATTAGCTGGATCAGGTGTGTTTGATTAGTGTTGGAGCAAATCTGTGCAGAGCTGTGGCCCTCCAGGAACTGAGTTTGAGACCAATGCTCTTAGACATCCCTTTTATAACCTGTAGCAGGCATCAAATTTGATATGAGCTCATTTAGTGGATAAAATTGTAAAATGTCTCAGTTTAAACATTTGTTATGTTATCTGTGTTATATTTGTGAATACAATATTTGCTCATGTGATTTGAAAGTCTTCTATATTTAAAAAACATCCCAACATTTCTGGCATTCAGGTTGTATTGTCTAGTTATATATAATGTTTTAAGTATTTAAATAAAAAATACGGTTTTAAGTATTTACAATTATTACAATTAACTATAATATCAACAATGAATAATATATATATATATATATATATATATATATATACTTACGATGATTTAGTTTTTGGTACCTTGATATTTATTCTGATTTTTCTTTTGTCATGTTTGCACCCATATTGCTTACAAATGTAAATATTTTATTTATTTGTTTATATTTTGTTGAAGCTTGAGAAAACTATTTGTATTAGAGCATCATACATTGTGATTGTATGCTTATGGTTCCTCCAGACCCTGCAAACATAGAAGGAAATGCTGAGTTAGCACGTGTTATAGATCTTCGACCCTGGATGGATTATGAATTCCAGGTCATTGCCAGCAACATTTTGGGTAGTGGAGAACCAAGCATGCCCGCCCAGCCTGTCCGAACCAAACAAGCAGGTCAGAACAATTACAAATTTGTCAGTGTTGAACAAAATGTTTAATATGAAATATGATTATAATTATAATACATATTAAAAACAATTGACATAAATTATAAGTTTGGTTCCACATAGAAATGTTTGGTAGATAGTGGGGTATTTTTTCCACTATATAAGTGGGTTATTGTTTTGTAATATTTTGTTATTTAACTTGCAGCACCCTCTGTGGCTCCCAGTGGACTTGGTGGAGGTGGAGGAAACCGTAATGAACTTATAATTACATGGACTGTAAGTGCCATGGACCTCTATTGCTCTAATTACGTATTAGATTTACCTTATTCTTTTTAATCAGTATGTAGAGTTGCTAACAGATGGTCAATCAATGTGTCTTTATTACTAAACCCTCACCTTCTGTTCCATAATGAGACAAAAAACGTTTTCTACCGGTATGAATTGCAGCCCATGGCCAGGGAGTATCAGAATGGAGATGGCTTTGGTTATATCCTGGCATTCAGAAAGCAAAGCATGCCAACATGGATGGTGGTGAGGGTGCCACACGTGGAGTCATCACGATATATCTACAGTAATGAGAGTCTGTCAGCCTACTGCCCTTTTGAGGTCAGAATCAAGGCCTACAACAAGAAAGGAGAAGGTCCCTTCAGCCAGATTGCTGTGGTATATTCTGCAGAAGAGGGTGAGAAACATTTGGAAGGATAAGATTTTCATTATGTTCTGATTAGACTTTGCTTAACCATTGGAGACAGTGGAGAAACTCCAAAACAGCAGACAGTGGAGAAACTCCTCATTGAAAAGTTTCATTGTTCTATGGAAGCATATTCTAATTTTCAAGTCAAAATTTCCTCCCAAAAAACATATTGAAATAAAGCTGCAATAATGTCTCATCCCATTTATATTAAGACACAAAACCACCCCCCATTTACATATCAAAGATCCCTATTTTGTGATCAGTAGTAGTTGCAGAAGTAACAACACAAGAAGCAATAATAACTGTAAAATGAGAAAATAAACTAAACTGCTCTGTATATCCTTTACGAGGATCCAGAGTTTATTTTAACAAGGTCTTTAATCACATATCAGCTTAACTGTGCGGCACATTTCAGGACAGAAAATTTTGTTGCTTGTGTCAGAGTATAATGCTGGCTTTAGAAAGAGGCTGTTAATGAATGAAGAGATAGTGTAAACTGTATCTGTATTATTACTAACATCAAACATTCAACTCATGTGTAATCGCAGCAATGTGCACGTGAAGAGTGTGTTTACAGAATTAACAAAAACTTATGACTTTTTATTTGACATTAAAATGTTGCCAGCCTTATAAAATGAAATAAAAGGTTAAATGATAAACAAATGCATGATAACTGATAGATGTATAACATTATGTTTTCCGGCCTTCCTTAGAACCTACTGTATCCCCAAGAAGGATTAATTCCACGGCTCTGACAGCTTTTGAGATTCAGGTGTCCTGGGACCCCATTCAACATCTGAACATTAATGGAGTTCTTCGGGGTTATGAGGTCAAGCCCATTCTTTTAATATCTGTAGCATCTCTTTTTTATATTTCTATGTGGATTGTTAAACATGAATGGCATGACAGAGTTGATGGTTGTTTTGTTGGCCATTGAGGGGGCACGTCAGTACATGAGCTTTGCCCCATTGAGTGATCGACTAATAGAGGTGCTGTTATCTCATTAGCTCTTTTTTATGAACAGCACATATAGATCAGATCAAGGAACATGAAACGCATTATTTAGATAAAGCGCCTCCCTTTAGATAAAACAATGCTTTGAAATCCAATGGTATCAAAGGGTATTTTTTGCAGATTTTTACCCACTTTAACTTTTATTTATCAGTATGGACTTCACATTCAGGTTTTTTTCCAGTATGATCAAGCTTGTTACAGGTTTGAGACAGGCCTCTTGCTCTGCTTACAGATTCGTTATTGGCGACAACATGAACGTGAGGCAGCTGCGGACCGAGTGAGAACAGCGGGGCTGGAGAATACGGCACGAGTCACGGGTCTGAGGCCTAACACTCTCTATCACATCATTGTATTGGCCTACAACAGTGCAGGCACTGGTCCACCCTCCCCAAGAACCACTGTCGTCACCAAGAAAACCTCGTAAGACATTCATTTTTGGGCTCAGGGAACACTGGTACCTTAGCTCAAATGAGATTTACATGAGTAGAACAAGCTTCCTAAGATTCTAAAATAATTTTTCTACAAATCTTAACCAAAACTCCTATTCCAAACTACCTAACCGGCACATGACCAAACTTTAAAGGTGACTCATCATGAAAATCGTCTCAGGTTACGTATGTAACCATGGTTCCCCGAATGGGGAACGAGACACTGCGTCCCCTAGGGGTCGCTACGGGGAACGCCCTCAGCGTGACTCGTGTCTGAAGATACATATGTAAAAACACCACCTGTTGGCCGGCGACAGCCCATGACGTCACTACCGGCGTGCCACAATATAAGTGCCGCCGGGAGATTTACATCATCAGCTTCTTCGTCTGAAGCTTGCGTCCGAAGCATGGCCCAAAGCCTAGGGGACGCAGTGTCTCGTTCCCCATTCGGGGAACCATGGTTACATACGTAACCTGAGACGTTCCCCTCCATGGGAACTCGAACTGCATCCCCTAGGGGTCGCTACGGGGAACGTTATACCCACTTCACCATGCTGAGGGGAATGCAAGCCAATTTCGCGAAAAAGGCGAGCACTAAGCCAACTCTACCCGGCTAAGGGAGTTGCCCCTGGGACGGCTGATGGCTGTCAGTGATATTATCCCCTTCGGCCAAAGGCTCGAGCTGCATACCCTAGTACTTACCTGCTAGGTGCCGGGATTACCGGGCCTAGGGTAGAGCTCAAAGTCTTGGAATCAGAAAAAGATTCCTTTAAGGGGATATGGCCAGGCACCTGGCTCACTAGGTCCTGGCCGATCACTCAGGGGTTACCACTTGCTCTGTCCAAGCTTACTGAGGGAACTGTCTCAACAGACCTCTTGGTAGCCCCCTTTTTTTTTTTTTTTTTTTGGACCCAACATATATGGGACAAGGGAGCGGGGCCCAAGGCACAAGCCGGGGCTTTAACCAACTCAAAGAAGGGCACGAAGCTGTGCGCGTAACCCTATCCTTACGGGATTTTTAGAAAGAACGCAGAATCTTTGACGTGCGGACTTACCACTGAGTGGATTTTAGAAAGTGCCCAAAGTCTCGCGTGTGCACTTATTAGAAGAGCTCTGGGGGGCGGAGAAACTCGGACGCTCAGAAGGGAGCGGCATGCTCATAGGTGACCCTCTGGTTGAGGGGAGCAGTGCTAGCTCTACCGACGGCGAGCTCTGGAGAGCGGAGAACTCATTCCTCGGAATGAGAGGAACTCAGCTACCAATGAGGAGCTCTAGAGCGGAGAACTCACTCCTCCGAGTGAGAGGGAACTCAGACGCCCCGAAGGGAGCGGCATGCTCATAGCAATGCTAGCTCGACCAACCAGGAGAGCAACCTATCACAGAGCTCTGGGGAGCGGAGAACTCATTCCTCAGAATGAGAGGGAACTCAGACGCTCCGCAGGGAGCGGCATGCTCAAAGGTGACCCTCTAATGAGGGGAGCAATGCTAGCTCTACCTATAACGAGCTCTAGAGAGCGGAGAACTCATTCCTCAGAATGAGAAGGAACTCAGACGCTCAGCAGGGAGCGGCATGCTCATAGATAACCCTCTATAGTGAGGGGAAGCAATGCTAGCTCGACCAGCACGGAGAGCGACCTATCACAGAGCTCTGAGGAGCGGAGAACTCATTCCTCAGAATGAGAGAGAACTCCGCCGCTCAGAAGGGAGCGGCACTATCACAGAGCTCTGGGGGCGGAGAAAACTCGGATGCTCAGAAGGGAGCGGCATGCTCATAGGTGACCCTCTGGTTGAGGGGAGCAGTGCTAGCTCTACCGACGGCGAGCCCTGGAGAGCAGAGAACTCATTCCTCGGAATGAGAGGAACTCAGCTACCAATGAGGAGCTCTAGAGCGGAGAACTCACTCCTTAGAGTGAGACCTATAACGAGCTCTGGAGAGTGGAGAACTCATTCCTCAGAATGAGAAGGCACTCCGCCGCTCAGAAGGGAGCGGCAAGCCCAACCATGAGCTCTGGAGAGCGGGGAACTCATTCCTCAGAATGAAAGGGAACTCCCCGCTCAGCAGGGAGCGGCATGCTCATAGATAACCCTCTATAGTGAGGGGAGCAATGCTAGCTCGACCAGCAAGTGAGATCACAGAGCTCGGAGGAGCGGTAGAACTCATTCCTCAGAATGAGAGGGAAACTCAGACGCTCCGCAGGGAGCGGCATGCTCAAAGATGACCCTCTAATGAGGGGAGCAATGCTGGCTCTACCTATAACGAGCTCTGGAGAGCGGAGGACTCATTCCTCAGAATGAGAAGGAACTCAGACGCTCAGCAGGGAGCGGCATGCTCATAGATAACCCTCTATAGTGAGGGGAGCAATGCTAGCTCTACCTATAACGAGCTCTGGAGAGCGGGGAACTCATTCCTCAGAATGAGAGGGAACTCCCCGCTCAGCAGGGAGCGGCATGCTCATAGATAACCCTCTATAGTGAGGGGAGCAATGCTAGCTCGACCAACAGGGCGAGCGACCTATCACAGAGCTCTGAGGAGCGGAGAACTCATTCCTCAGAATGAGAGGGAACTCAGACGCTCCGCAGGGAGCGGCATGCTCAAAGGTGACCCTCTAATGAGGGGAGCAAATGCTAGCTCTACCTATAACGAGCTCTGGAGAGCGGAGAACTCATTCCTCAGAATGAGAAGGAACTCAGACGCTCAGCAGGGAGCGGCATGCTCATAGATAACCCTCTATAGTGAGGGGAGCAATGCTAGCTCGACCAGCAAGGAGAGCGACTTATCACAGAGCTCTGAGGAGCGGAGAACTCATTCCTCAGAATGAGAGGGAACTCAGACGCTCCGGAGGGCATAGGTGACCCCGGAAAAACTCATTCCTCAGAATGAGAGGGAACTCCCCTTTTTTTTGCCTTTGCTTAGCAGGAAATTTCCACCTAACCTCGGTCAGGTGAAATTTACGGTGGTTACAGGGGAATTAGAGAGGAATGAGAGGGCTTGCCTCTCTCTGACCCGCGCCTCTCTCTCACCCTAGCCGCAGGAGGGGGAGGGGCATGAGTCGCGAGACTAGCCTTCTGAGCCCATCTCTGACCCTCAGACCGAGATGGGCTAGGACCCCTGGTTGTTCGGGCTCAGACCTGGATTATATAGAACCTTATCCAGGTCTTTCAGCAGATCAGTCTGGCACGCCTTAGTGTGCAACGAAGCGACGGTCTGACCTGCTGCTGCATATACCCTGCCATTTAAGCGAGATTCAGGGGCTTAGGTGGCCAGGGGGGAGCCTTGAGAGAGGATGTCTGCCACAGAGAGATAAGCTGTTTATCATCTCTTTGCACAGGGGACATCCACTCATAGCCATTTTCACACAGTGTCAGCATAACTAGTATGCTGAAACCTATGAATACTTTTCTCTTAGAAAAAATAGGTTATTTTTTTCACTCCTTCTCAATCTCCACATCGAGATTTTATGAAGAAAGGAAGGCTCACTCGAGCTGGGGGTGATTTGGCCAGAAAGATTAATTTTATGATCCACAACCCCCAAAAACTCGTTCATATGCAGAGAAGAGCACTAGCCGCTGAATCTGATTATGTCAGAAAGATCGCATCGTCACAATCCAGCAGCTCACTCTCGTTCTCGGCCGACGCGCGCGAAAAGGGGCGGTCCCTCTTTTCTTACTCACTCATCGGCCACATCCAACTGCTAATTTCATTACCTCCGTGCCTCGGCAGCGGTGGGTCCCGAATCGCGGGAAGCAGACGGCTGCCCCTCTTTCCTCGGAAAGAGGGACAGGACGAAAGCGGAGCTTTTACATAGAAAAAGCTCACAGTGCACGCAGATTTCCCCTCAAGGACATCGCGTGCGTGCTCCTTGCCCAAACAAAGACGCAAAGATTGTGTGTGTCATCGTGGTGGGTCCCAATTTTATCCACACACAATCTTAAACGCCTTGCTAGTGCTCGCCATTTGATAGAGAGGAAAACTGTACTCTTACCAGATTGCACGCTTCAAACAAACCAGTCAGTGAAGACGAAAAAGCTGATGATGTAATCTCCCGGCGGCACTTATATTGTGGCACGCCGGTAGTGACGTCATGGGCTGTCGCCGGCCAACAGGTTGGTGTTTTTACATATGTATCTTCAGACACGAGTCACGCTGAGGGCGTTCCCCGTAGCGATCCCTAGGGGACGCAGTTCGAGTTCCCATGGAGGGGAACAGCGTGTTCCTGCTTCCACTCAAAATGGGCATTTTCAAAATGATCATTATAATGGTCTGTGCGGTATTTTAAGCTGAAACTTTACAGACACATTCTAGGAAACATCTGAGACTTATATTTCATGTTTAATTATGAATTAATTCATTATTTTTATATTGTAATAAGGGGCACAATGTGTCTAATTTAATGTAAAATGTGATTGAAATAATTTAAATTGAATTTCATGTTGAAAGAATGTTTAGTGTAAAAGGTTAACAAAAAAACATATAAATGGATGCTTGTACAATGAATATCTACATTGATTCAATTTGCAAAATCCAACAGTGATTTAACACTGATCCATGACCATTAATACACCTATTAAAAATGTTGAAATATCGGCTGGGTACTCTTTAAATCAGAGGGCAGTGTTTGGTTGATAAGAATGTTGTTCCAAGAAACAACAAAGGCTGATTAATGTCCAACTTGCGTAAGCTGGTAGCCTAAGGGTGCTAGAGTTGAGAGAAATAAAAGATCTTGCATCACATCACGTTGTCGTGATATTTTGTGCTTTCCTTACAGAACCTTTCTTTCTGTAAGTGCTTTCGTAAAGACTGTCAAAAAAATATATCAGTCAACCATCTTTGCTGTTGACTTAAACCACCTGTATTTATTTTCATTCTCCTTCATGGAGAAAATAAACTGTCTGTTGATATGTAGAAATAGGTTAACCTACTTATGAATATTACTGTTATAAAAATAGAAATGTAATAAGTTTGATTTTGTCACTAAAGATATCTAGAACAATCTGTTACATCCGTAGCAGTTCAAATGTCCTGAACAGTCCTTCATATACTTCATACAAACTTGACATTTGCGATTCCTGTCTTTGTCACTGAGACTGGTGTGAAAGCTTTGTGGAATTACTTTTGCTTGTATCTTCAATTCTAGCCCCCAACCGTCCTCCAGGTAACATCTCATGGAAGGCTGTTGGTTCTTGGGTTACTGTGAGGTGGGATCATGTTAAATCCATGGACAATGAGTCTGCCGTTCTGGGTTTACAAAGTGAGTGACACACGCTGCCACCCAACACTATGGCTATCTCTTAGGATGTGTGTTTGTGTTGGGTCATCTGTCTCCATCTTTATGTCATCAGAATATTTGCTCAGATTCAGTCATTTCAGTCAAGGCTCCTGTCGTATCATTTCATAGCTCTGATGTAAGAATTTAAAAATGTGCGGCCTAATGTCACGTGAGATGAGAACATGTCCCTTATACTGACCCTATTGAGCCCGTTAGCAGTGAACAAACATGTTAACCAGTTGTGTGTCATATCTGATCTGCTAGAGGATTGAGGTCATTGTTTGTTAAGATGGGGTGTACTGTATAACAAATCTCAACTACTTGATGCTTGTATTGTCAAAAAATGTCAAGTATATTTTTGTACAGTGCAAAAACCACTTAATGCGAATATAAGCATGAAGATATTAAGATATTATAAACATCAACATCGTGATTTTCCTTGAAGCTGCTTTAAAACTTTGTATTGTGAAAGGTGCTATACAAATATTATTGACTTGAAATACTGCACATCTTGAGAATTCACAAAACATAATTTTTAAGATAAACTGAGTCTCTATTATATGTTAGGTCCTTATAAGCATGAAGGGCAGTCTTCCTTGAAGATACTGGAGAAAAGCCAGAACTCCATCACTCTGCCGTTACCCAAGGACAATGGTTATGTGGTTCTGGAAATCCGCTCTTGGGGAGATGGAGGAGACGGTGCAGCCCATGAGGCAATAGTGTCTCAAGATCAGGTATGTGAGAGTAGCTAGTCGTACTGGTTTTAGTAAACTCAATGAAAAACTAGTGTTTCAGTTCTAAATGATGTCTCTGAATGTTCTGTGTGTTTGATCCACAGGCACTGGAATGATGGTCCAGAACAGTTCTGGCACTTCTGGGTCCCTCAGCACATCTGTTCTGCTGTTCACTGCACTCGTTCTCATTGGCTCGTCTGGACTGTGATGTTAGCCAGTGATGAGGCATTTCTTATTTAATATCAAAGAGAATTGAGCAGGTTTTCCTTCAGAAGGAGCAGGGCTGTAGGTTGGGGGGGGGGGGGGGGGGGGGGGGGGTTTGATGAGGGATGGTTGCGTGGGGTGTTATGGTTTTAGAAGTGTGAGGAGTGGAAGGGTTCTTTTGTATAAAAGGCTTTTTTACAAGGATGACTGGACAGAGAGAGAGTCGTTGTGGGAGACTTTTTTGATTGTTATAATTTTAGACGCTTGCCTTAGACGCTCGGAAACGTGAGCAGTGATCATGTCAGCATTTGATTGTAGTTTCTAAAATTCAACAACAGCTCTGACTCGTTGATTTCGTCATAGGTGTAAATACACATGGATGTATTGATGACATTTCCATAATGGATGAAACAAACTTTTTGTAATACTTTGTTGCTTACTTCATGGTAGCATGTGAACTGCAAACTGATCCAAATGAATGTTAGCTTTTTTATTTGACCTTTATTTTTTTTTGGTCAATGTAATTAGAAGCAGGAGTGGATCAGGATTATTATTAACAGGGTTTTGTATCTGTGTTGAATGATTGTAGCATTCTGCCTCCCTCAGTGTTCTAGTTTTTAAAGATGAAAGGTATCACGAAAGCAATGGTACAAAAGAACCTGATTCTCGTATGGTTGTTAAAGTGGGCTTGGCTTGCCAAAGTTATCACTCTGTTATCTTGTTGTTATTACTTTGCCTTTTTCCTTAAGGATTACATAAAATGTACATCCATGGGTTGTTAATTTTTTTTCTTGGCACACTGCAAGAGCGAGACACTGAACATTGAACAATGCTGAAGATAACATTCATGGGCAAACAAGTTAATTATTATCCTATTATATTATTATCCTATAATACCATTTATTATAAGGTATTGTTTTCTTCCAAGGTCCTGGCCCTGTATGGCTCAATCTTTGGAGACTGTCACTAATGGTGGACACCTTACTATACTTTAAGTGACAATGTCCATTTGGCTAAAAGAATTAGGGGACATGCGTTTTGGTAGGCTAACCTTAGATTGTGGGCAGGGTTGCCAGGTTTTCACAACAAACCCACCCAATTGCTACTCAAAACTAGCCCAATAGCGTTTTGAGGGGTGTACCCCATTAAAAATCTCGTTCCGGGGGGTAAAATACATGTTTTTGGTGAGGTTTTCCTGGTAAAATTCGCATCGCAGGGGCTAAATATGACGTTATAGGGGTCGCCTTAACCTGTGGACACGAAAAACTACCCACGCGGTTTTAAACTAGCCTAATTCTGCAGGAAAACCACAGACTTAGCAACACTGATTGTGATGGTCTTAGTGACGATTCTGGGGCTCTTGGGTCACTCTGCCTGTTTGGAGGCCCCTAACAGGTCCCAGGACACTTTTCTGATCCAAACCCCAGCTCAACCTAAACCTGCCATTTGTTGTTTAAAAACCTATATAGATTTGTGTAAAAACTGTTATGTTTTCCTTTTTATTTATTAATGAGGACAAAACTAAAGATTTCAGAGATCCTCTGGTGTGCTTTTTAGATATGTCTTTCAATACCATGGAATCAACTACTGAAGTACAAACTGAAACTGTAATGAAATCATTTTGATGTGCACAATGCGTCAAATTTCAGTCTGAAGCTTGTACTTTCAGATCAAAAAGGTACAATGAAACTGTTTGTATGCTGTGTATATATTCTTTTTTTTCTTCTCCCTGCATTGATTTTCATTAGTGCCTGTTCAATGGGATAATTTCCTTAGAATTATCATTTTTTTTCTATTTAATGTTTGTATGTAATGAATTTAATTTTCTATTTAACACAGTGTTCATCAAGTTCTTACTGTAAATTTCGTAATTTCTTCACGCGAGGGGTGCTTGATTGTTTCAGCTCCTTCATTTTGCTTCTCTAACACCTTGTTGATCATTTATATCAAGCAATTTCATATTTTGTCCATTAACTTTCAATTACAAATCATGATCACTCAGTGACATTTAAAACCGTTTTAGCCAAAAACACATAACAGCATCATCAGTAGCACTAGTCCCACACCCTGATGTAGCAGTCGAGTAAATGTTACACTTTTCAAATGTAGAAACACTTAAGTCATGTTAGGACTACAAAACCAAAACTATAGAGTCCTCTTGTGCTTGTTTTGTACTTCTCTTTCAAGTGATTTTATGTGCATTATGAGTGCACTGTGTATATTTTCTTTTCTCTTATCATTTAATTCGGAAATCATTCTGCTGTGTTTCACGTTGTGTAGTTTGCCCTCTTGTGTTCAATCAGGGCTTTGTCAGTCACAACTCAACATTCATAGCCGCTAACAACTTTCCAAAGTGGCTGTATTTACGCTTGCAGGAGTCCTATGGCACGCTGGTAGTTTCACTCCGAGGGTCACTCAGGTTGTGATGTCAAGGTGTCTCTTTGAACTACCATGTACCCCAATTGTTGTCAAGGTTGAGCCTGTCCACTGTGGACTGAATGTGAATAATGCAGCACTTGTAAATATTCTTCAATAAAAAAACATTTTGACTGTATTTGAAAATACTTTGTTCAGTTTTTAGCGATTAATGCACACATTCATACAGATGCATGAACATGCACAGTTTGAGACAAGTCTATGCATACACTATCAAGCTTACATATAATATATATTAAAAAAAATCTGTTTTAATAGAATAAACAAAACTTTTCACATTTGAACGTTTTCATGTCACAACTGAGGTTAGATCATGTGTCGCAACAATCTAAAAGATAATCCCACTTTACCATAACTTGCTAGTTATATGACTCATTAATTTTATTGTCATTTTATTATCTTGTGTCGTTCGCACTTATTGCCTGTACTTTGGAACTATTAATAATGTATAAATATACATGATCATGAACCGGTTTTCACCAAACTGGTCATTCTGAGTGCAGCTGACAGGTAATGAGAGCGGCTTCTCACTGCTTTCATTCGTTTCTTTGTTACTAATGTTTCTATGCACACATTACTTTTCATTTTTCTATTATAGAAAGGATTTGACTATGGAAAAAACTTGCAAAGATGTGCTGGTGAACTTTCTAATGCATTATTTGTTTTGTTTTCCAGCTCTGTTTCTGAAGAATACTGTTTTGGACCAAAACCAAAATGAATAAATTAACACTTTTAGCAGGTATTTTATCTATATATTTCATTAAATTTAAAATATATTTATCTACTATAAATTATATTTTAATATTTATGCATAACCATGTTGTCTTTTCTGTAGCACTGGGCATCTTGCTTACAGTGCAGATGGGTAAGTACCGTCAATACATTTGCATTACCCTAAATAATACGTCAAATATATAGTCTATATAATATATGCATCAACATTCAATATAACTATTACTAGACAATGAGTAAATAATGCAATATATGTGAATTTCTGATGTAGTGGCTTCTACAAAGCTGGTGTGCTACATGACCAACTGGTCCCAGTACAGACCCGGCAATGGCAAGTTCCTGCCAGAAGACATTGATCCGTTCCTCTGCACGCATGTGATTTATGCTCTGGCAACCATCAGCTATGATAATCAAATCACTACTGTTGAATGGAATGACCATGAGCTGTACAAGTCTCTGAATGACCTGAAAAAAGTGTAAGCAAAAGCTGTCTCTATAGCAATACAGTCATCACAGTGTGATAAACATGATTAATTACATAATTTAAGCCAGACATTTTTGGTAATGCGCTTTTTTTACATTGATTGAAAAAATAGATTTTTCTTATTACTTCGTTTTATTTTATTTATTTATTTATTTTAATAGAAATCCCGCATTGAAGACCTTGCTGTCTGTTGGAGGAACGGTCAATGGCGTCAGTCCGTAAGTGAAACACAGTATATGTAAATATCATAAATATATGACTTATGACTTTACACTATAATATGAATAACATACACAAAACAATTTGAAATACTAATACAATTTTTTTAAATAAACTCTGTTAAATTAGTCCCTAGCTGTAAACACACAAAACAGGATTTACTGAATAATCTAACTTATACTGTATGTCCTCATTTGCAACTTTGCAGATACATCAATGTGGTGGCGACTCCAGAGAACCGCAAGGCTTTCATCCGTTCTGCATTGCAGTACCTGCGTCTCCATGAATTTGATGGTATAGACATTGACTGGCAGTACCCAGGTCACAATGGAAGCCCACCAGAGGACAAGAAGAGGTTTACTACAGTCCTGAAGGTGAGCAGACTGGAGGGTTAAAATTAAACGTTTATTTCCATTAAAACATGACTTTGGGTCTGATTATATTTCTATGGTATGAAAATTCTCTCTTAGGAACTGAGAGAAGCTGTTGAACAGGAGGCCATAGACACAAAGAAAACTCCTCTGATTGTCTCCTGCAAAGTTTCCAGCATCGAGTCCACTATTGAGCGTGCTTATGAGATTGCTGACATTTCAGGGTAAGTTTGCTGTGTTTTAATCAAGCTGCAGTTACATGTGTGTCTATGAAAGTTTTTAACTTTCTCCTTCTTTCTGTCATTATAGTCTGGTGGATTTCTTGACCCTTTTGTCTTTTGACTACCATGGACACTGGGACCATGCCACAGGGCACAACAGCCCACTTTTCCGCAGCTCCATCGACACTGGAAGCACCTTTCACCACAATATCGTAAGATCCAACCCCTTAAATAAAAAATGCATACATTCGAAATGTAATTTGTAAGATCCCTTAGCATGTTCTTGGCTCTCTTCTCCAGAACTCATCTGTGGATATCTGGTTGGCCAATGGAGCCCACGCTGACAAGCTTCTTCTTGGCTTCCCCACATACGGACGCACATTCTTGCTCTCCACTTCACAAACAGGTCTAGGGGCCCCAGCCAATGGCCCTGCTGATGCCGGCCCCTACACACGCGAAGCAGGCTTCTGGTCCTATTATGAGGTTGTAACACTCTTTTTACATATGTTCTAATACAAGTGTTCTCAACTGGTTTTTGCTTTGAAAACTAGGTCATACGTTAGACCTCAAAGCATGGAATTTGTATCCTAAAAGTTGTGTGTAACATTTGATATGTAATATTTTACGATTATGTATACATTATAATTTACTAAATATAATAGTACATTTCAAAATGTAAGGGGTTTCAAACTGCATTAAAGGGGCGGTACAATGCTGTTTCATGCACTCAGAGTTGTTACACTGTTAAAGAGTTGGATTCTCCTGCTAAGCATGGACAAAGATTCAAAAAAACAATTTGGGCATATAACTGAATTTCTGTGCCAAAAATCTCACTTCCGGATTTGTACAAGTTACGGGGAGTTTTTTCTCGATCAAGTAAATAACTACTATCAAGGTTCAAAGTTTATTATGCAGCACTTTAATGACTTAGCCACTAGGTGGTGACAAGTAACCATTTTTTTATGAGTGAATCATTGAATTATTCATTCAAATTATTCATTTAAAAACACTGATTCGTTCTGGTACAACACTGGATCTGGTACAGTCACTGGATCATTCGCTCAACCGATTCATTCAGGAATACAATTACATTGATGGTCATAGACTGCAGTTTGTTTTTCCGTAACTACTTTAATTGAAATGACAAATGTAACAATATGATTCTAAATTTGTCTTATTTCTGTTCTCAGAAGCCAGTTATTTACCACACATAATCTATGTAAACTTTGGGTGGTGTAATTTGATGATTGTTTTTGGTTCTCAGATTTGCCCCATGGAATCAAGTGTCACCGTTAAATGGATCGATGAGCAGATGGTGCCCTATGCAGTTCAAGGAAAGGCTTGGGTCGGATATGACAACCATGAAAGTTTTGCTGCTAAGGTAAATCAACTGCTGGTTTTCAGATGCAAAATGTTGTTTAACATGCTTCTGACAAACCTTTCCTAATATTTGCTTTAATAGGTGCAGTGGCTTAACTCCTTAAACTTGGGTGGAGCATCAGTGTGGACCTTAGATTTTGACGATTTTGCTGGCCGTTTTTGTTACAGCGGATCTTATCCTCTTGTCAACCATTTGCGCAACGCACTAGGTAAACCCTTAGCGATTGTAATGCAGAAAAAGACCATACAATCGATTCCATCTTATATACATTAATGTGACGCTGAATCTCTGTTCACAGGTTTCCCACCCAAGCCCACCACTACACCACGTCCCACCACGACTGCTGACCCCATCGCCTCTTTCTGTGCTGGCAAACCAGATGGGCTGTACCCCAACTCTGCTGATGAAGCCACTTACTTCCAGTGCTTCCGTGGAAACACATACCTGCATAAATGCCAGCCTGGTCTGGTCTATGTTGATGCTTGCAAATGTTGTGATTGGCCTTGAGTGCAAGTTCAAATCCACTCCTCCTGTTCAATACAACTGTGCAGTCATTTGTTGTTGTGATTTATAACCTCTGCTTCCAAATATCCAAGCTCATCTTTCAACAAAATAACAATAAAGAAGTCACAGACATTTGTATTTTATGCACTCAAAATGGATTTCTCTTTGTAAAGTGCCTGTCATATTTTTCCTCACATTTTGTTAATCAAAAATCATAATATCCTGTTCAGTACAGTCTAGAGTTCTCTTTTTGTTTTGCAGCACAACAGTGTCCTCTCTTTTCATTACATTTTTTATAAAAATATTTATCGCACTCTGAATTAATACATCTTACTTAAATTGATTAAATAAATAAAGATAGTGACACACCTTATGTATGGCTAGCTTTCTGAAACTGTACATTTCACACAGAAAATGATTCTTATAAACTTGACAGATATGAAGAAGAGAAGTGCCATCATTAAACATGTCATATTATGTACAACACCCATCTACATACAGTCTAGTGTCCACGATCAGCTCTAATAAATCTAATGTACGGTAAACTGAGTATCCTTCTGAAGTATATACGGTCCTGTTGTGCCCTCTGACCTTACATAATTCTGCTTGCCAGTGTAACTTAAAGAGTACAGTTATAAAATTAGGCTACAAATTGGACTGACTGTTCTCATACATAATGTTATGCAAACATAGGGACCTAGATTTTTTATTCTTATATTACACCTGCGCTGATAAACTACCTGCAGATACTGTATCTGGGACACCTGATTTAGCACAAAATTTGATTTAAAAAAATCATTGTAAATTGAAATATGTTGTGTACACAAATAGTTATTAAACAAGTAGTTTAATAAAGAATGTGCAGTTTATTATTGAAGATACACATTTATAGTTAGTTATACATGTAAGGTTAAATGTAATAGTACCGTTTATTTAAATAAATATAATCAATAAACTTACACTACCATTTTGTACCACCTTTTATATGCTCACCAGGGCTGCATTTCAATTCAGTTTATTTGTATAGCACTTTTCACGATACAAATCGTTGCAAAGCAGATTTACAGAAAATGTAAGTTTCTACATTATATTTAGTAATAGCTTATCAGTGGTGACTATCTGAAGTTCGTCCACATGGCAAAAATCTAAGCTACAAATCAAGCAGTTAGTTAATTTCATGTAATCAAACAGACGGTGAACATTATTAACAGCAATGATCATATGTTGCGATCAAACTTATTGCAAAATGTGGTATTGTATGTTGTCTGAGGTCTAATGAGTTTGGCATCATCTCTTCTCAGGCATTTATTTAATCAAATATACAGTAAAACTGTTATATGTTTCAGAATGACTGTTTTCTGTTGTAATATATTTTGAAATATAATTTATTCCTGTGATGGAAAAGCTGCATTTTCAGATGCAATTACTCCAGTCATTCGTGGGTTCTTTCATGAATAGAAAGTTAAATACAACAGTATTTATTAGATTCTTTTAACAACACTATACATGTCCTTAGTGTCACTCTTGATCAATTACATGTGTTTTTACTGAAAAACAGTATTCATTTATTTAAACAAAAACTTAGTGACCCTATACTTAGTAGAATTTAAAATATTTAAAAATGTTTATGTTAAAGATTTTTTTATACAGTCACAAAATATTGTTTTGCAGCATATTTTCAGTCTTCTGTAATGTTCTTTCTTCTTTTCACGCTGATGTTATCACATGGCAATATACCAGTGATAAGATATGAGTTATATACAACACAGATGTTCTC